>VZQC01007008.1:1347925-1360788 GCA_009823505.1 Rhizomys pruinosus | reverse complement strand
CGTGACCTATAGAGCCGGACCCTGTCTCAGGAGGAAAAAAAAAAAAAAAAAAAGAAAAGAAATGATGTGAAATATTCCATGTTATGAGGTTGCACTGCTGTTTAAAAATGAAGGTATGGGGCTGGAGAGATGGCTCAACAGTTGGGAGCACCAACTGCTGTTGCAGAGGACCTGGGTTCGATTCCCAGCACCCACATGGCGTCTAAGAACTGTCTTTAACTCTAGTTCCAGGGGAATCCGACACCCTCTTCTGACCTCCGCAGCATTGCATGACACGGGTGCACCTACCTACATGCAGACAGTACACTCACACGTAAAATAATAAAAAAAATTTTTAATGAAAGTATCATTATTACTTATTAAATACGATTTTATTGGTGAAAATCTTTACAAAAGACATTTATCCTATAGCAAGTGTTTGCTTCTTTTGCTGTTGAATGGTTCCCATCCATTATTTGAATATGCAGATTCCTTGCATAGATGTGGAGACAGGTTTACCAGGCTTTGTGGACCCCTCGGTGGTCCTGGCACTAGGTATGTAGAGAGTCAGAAGAGATGACCCCTGCCCTCAGGAAACTCACAGCCCATTGAGAGAGACAGAGAGTTGACTGAGAATGTGAAGGAAGCAAAGAAAATGAACGCCAAGAATACAGGAGACCCCATGATTGTACAGACTGTACAGAGCTCTAAGGACTGGCCTTGAGAGTATGGGTGGGGCAGGAGTAGAGTGTGCACAGCAGGAAGACTCCAAGGAATAAGACACAGAATGGGTAGAGCTCAGTCTATGGCCAGGGAAAGGCAGCAGAGGCCAGGCTGAGCACCAGGGTCCGTCTCAGATAAGTGCCTCTACAAGCTTTTGGGCACTTCAGGCATGGGGCCAGACCTCAGCATTTTTGTTGTTGTTGTTGTTTTGTGGGATTTTTTTTTTTTTTGTCTTTTTGAGACAGGGTCTCCCTGTATCCCCAGCTGACCTGGAACTCACTATGTACACCAGGCTGGCCTTGAACTCACAGAGATCCACCTGCCTCAATCTCCTGAGTGCTGGGATTAAAGGTGTGCACCACCATGCCCAGCTGTTGTTCTTTTTGAAACAGAGTCTCCCTATAGGCATAGCTGGCCTCCATCTGCCCATGCCTCCAGGCATCACCCAGCTAGAGCTTTTAGAACTCTTGCTTTGGTATAACATCAATGGATTCTTGGGCCAGCTGGGGTAGGCAGAATGCTTAGAGTAGATTCTTACCACCACCTACTGTCTTAGTGATGTGAGAGACATGTGCAATCTTCCTCAGCGGGATATTGACTGTGTTGTGCCTAGGTCCCTGCAGGCTGGGGACCACTGCCCATAGTCAAGTGTCCCCACATGGCACTCAGTGTACCCATACACCATTCCCTCAGGTGCACCACCAGCTCAGAAAAGGTGAACCACTGAACAAAGGAGTGAGTCAGGCTCCAGAGAGGAGAGGCTAGGTGCCCCAGGTGGGTCCTTCGCAGCTTTGGAGAAGGGTAGGCGTGGACAGTAAAGCAGAAGCCCTTTGGGCTAAGCAACAAGTGCTCACACAGCAAACAAGTCCCTGCAAGGAATGCTGGAGAAAAGTGTGTAGACATTAGGCCTGGCCCAGGTGCTAGAGCCAGAAAGAAGCTTGTGTTACCAGGCAGAGAAGCTGCTCCCCTAAAGCCCCTTCTTTCCATTGTCCACAGCCTAGAGAACCCCCTGCTGAAGTTTGGGAGTTTGTTCTCCAATGATTGGCATCCAAGTTTATTCCTTGAGGGCATTGGAAAGCAAACTGTTCCAAAGGTGTCATGCCCTGTCCCTGAGCAGCCTTCCTAACAGACTAATGGAAGGGTCTTTCTCTCTGATTTTAGGAAGATCCTAACACCTCCCCATCCCCAGGGACCCGAGCTGCCAGCCAGCCACCTAACTCAGGTAAGAAGGCACCTGGACCAACAAGTCTTCAGGTCTTAAAGTAGCAGCTAATCTGGCCACTTTACATGTCAGCAGAGCAGGTCAACCCTGTGTAGAGCCAGATCCTCAGAGGGCTCATGCCTCCTGAAGGAGCCCAAGCAGCCATCAGGGCATCTAGAACAAGCTAATTATGGGGGCATCACCCATAGCCCAGCCCCTCCCCCTAGACCGTGGTGCAGCTGAGGGAAGCACCGGCAGCACATTGTCTGTGGAGTGTGCTGGCAGGGCCTGGGGAGGCTGGGCAGGTTTTATTGTGCTCTTTTTCTGTACTGAGAAGATCAAAGCAGGCCTTCACACATGCTCATCTAGCAAGCTACCACTGAGCCACTAGATTGGTGCTACAGAAAGATCACCAGTGGATCTTACTCTGTCGGAAACAGCCCTAACACTACCCTGGTCACTGCAGTCAACTGTGGCAGAAGGAATGTGATTAGGATAGTGGAATGAGGGCTAGCCATGGCAAGAAGACCCAGGGGCTGGTTGTTCAGCCACACACGAACACCTGCCCAGTGGCAGCTTCAGGCCAGGCCTGACGCTCATGAGCATTATGAGGAAAGGCAGAGGAGTCAGGCTGTCCCACCTGGCAGGAGGAGGCTCTTTCTTACAGCTGTGTGCCTACATCAGTGCACATGTTGGCATGTCTGCCCACCTTCTAGAACTCTACCTAAGGTGTTGCCCCCCAGCTCTGGAGATTCTTGGTCAGTGTCGTTGCCTTGTTTTTCTTCTTTTTGGATTAAAGTGTTCCTCACACTTAGCAGTTTAAGGATCCCTGTAGTTAAGTGTCTGCCTGAGGCCACACACCCGAACTGTGGCTTTGGTACTAGATCTTTTTTTATAGGCCCAGCGCATATGCCAAAGATGGCTTTAAGGTAACCCCCTTCACACCTGAGATTGGTCTGCAGGGCTCAGCTTGGGGTAGGTGGCCTCATACCCTGCTCATCCATTACCCGTATGTTCTGCTTAGCTGGTCTATTTCCTATGAATTCTAAAAATCTGTTACAGGTTAGGCATTCCCAGTTCCCAAACCCAAAATGCTTCAGAGTCTGAAACTTTTTTTTATCAAGTTTCAGATGAACTCTGAAAATATTCAAAAACAAACAAGCATTTTGTATGAGGGACACTCAGCCTGCACCACTTATGAAAGGGAAAGCAAGCCTAGCACTCAGGAGTCAGAGGCAGGCCTGGTCTACATAGTAAATTCTAGGCCATCTGGGGATACAAACAAGAGGAAGGGTTGGGGGTGAAAGAGAAAGGGGAACAGGAAGGAAAAAGGGAAAGCTGTCTGCAGACCAGGAAGAGAGGGGGCCAGACTCAGCTTGCGAGAGACTAGTGCAGTGGGGCCCGGGGGAGCCTGGCCACCAGAGTGGGGAGACGAGAGCTGGGAGACTGCTGGGAAGGGGTCCCACCAGCCACCCATGGTCGGAGTCACCTGGTTCCCTGCCAGTTGGAACAAACTCCAGGAAGAGGACGCAGACTCCGTCATGTCAAGGGAATAGGAACCTTGGACTGGGGAAGATGGGGTAACAGCAGGACCACCTTCGGCCTCCAGGGGTGCCTCGGCTAAAGGGGAACTGAGACCTAGGAGCCAGGTCACAGCTTCTCTAAGCAGCCTTCCTACAGTGGCTCTGCACCCTCAGCCCAAGGAGGCCCCTCCCAAGGCATTTAGGCGGCCTCTCAGCACTGATTCAGTGAAATAAATTGACAGAAACTGGCCGGAAGCCCTGGGAACGGAGCAACTCAGTGGAGAAGCCTGTGTCCTCGTTGCTGTCCAGGTGAGCTGCCCTGGGAAGGGCCAAGTGGCAAGTCCCGTGGGCAGAGGTGGGCGCCAGCACCATTCACATGTCTGTTTCATTCCATTGCTGTAGAACCCCGTCTGTGGCAAAGAGCCCTGAAGCTAAGAGCCCCCTTCAGTCGCAGCCTCACTCTAGGTACCGATAACCCTCCTGCCCATGTGTTGCCCGGGCTCTGGGGCCTCCTCTGTCCCCCTGCCCATGACTAACACCCCCCTCCGCCCTGTCGTGTGCCCTGGCATTAACAGCCTGCTCTGGGAAGGGTGGTCTGTTCTTTCAGACCTGGGATGAGGAAGAGCTAGACACCTCACAAATGTGTAGGCTCCCTTCTGTCTGAGAGCAAAAGGCTGAGGGCCTGGAGAGATGTGACTGCCAGGTGGAAGGTAGAGCAGAGAGCCAAGGTGAGGTCCATCAGCCCCGCAGAGAGCAGCCGAACACAGGCACCTTGCTAGCCATCGTCCAGCACCCTGCCCTCCGGATCGTTGTTGGTCCCCCTCTCCATGCAGCACACTTAGGTGGCCTCCCCAGATCCATTGAAGTGTGACGGCAGGATAGACAGTTGAGGACTAAGCTGGCCCAAAAAAAATCAAAGACTAAAGCCTAATGTGCCTGCATTCGAAGGCCCCTCAAACCCACAGCAGGAAGGATCTCCACCGCCCACCCCAAGTGGAAGGAAACGGCTCTTGCCACAGAACGCCTGGCACTGGAGATGGGCTTTCAGAGTGAAACAAGGTGAAGAGAAGAGCTCCAGCCTGGCCCTAGCAGGCATGCCGAGGATCAAGTCAGGGGACAGCAAAGAGGAAGTCTTGGGGGTCATCCAGATTATATGCTAGGAACAACTTTACCCAAAGGAGTTCTGTGTAAACTGCTGTGGTACCTAAGAGGGCTCTGAGAAGGCAGTGGGCAGTGTGGTACTCTGGAGTGGGGATAGCCAGGCCTCTGAGTGAGGGGGGATCTGTGCATAAGCATTGGGGGGACAGCCTCCAAATAGAAAGGATGGAAGGTACCAAGGTATTGTGTGTAACCACCTTGGTAAGGTCAGAGAACACTCCAGTATGGCCAGAGAGGGTAAGAAATGGGAAAGAGTAGTCATGCTGGCTAGTTACGAGCTGTCTTCTACATGCAGGTTCCCTGCAGTACACTTGAGCACAGGACCCAGCAGGATGAGCCAAGAAGAGGCTCACTCTACCAGGAAGGGGAGGCAGGGCACAGGAGGCTAGGCACAGGGGCAGACCTGGACCTTCTCACAATGACTGTCAGTTAGTGCATAGCCGGGAGAGAGCTGAGGCCTAAAGAAGCAGGCAGCGGGGCAGCTGCTTCAGGTTCCCAGCAGCTACTGCTGAAGCAGGGCTTGCAACCCACAGGTAAGGACTCATGGGCCACCGGCTGCACACCAGAACCTGGGAATCTTGCAAGCGTGCTGAAGACCATGGCTGCATCTATCTAGTTCACTCAAGAGAGGCCCAAGAGTACTTTACCTTTCAGCCCCTTCTCCCTGGCTGTGGAGATCAATAACCCTCACTCAGTTTCATCACCTGTCCTGCCAGATGGACATTTGTATGCTATCATATCCCAGTCTCTGTGGTTCCAGCCATGTTCCTTT
The DNA here is from genome assembly GCA_009823505.1 of Rhizomys pruinosus. NCBI lineage: Eukaryota > Metazoa > Chordata > Mammalia > Rodentia > Spalacidae > Rhizomys > Rhizomys pruinosus. Next base: position 1,355,432 of record VZQC01007008.1, on the reverse strand, counting down.
CCCTGGAACCACAGGCTTTAGTAACTGTTCTCTCTACATGGGCAGAAAATTGGGTCTAGACTTTGTATCTGCCTTCAACACCTCCATGTTCTGAAAGACCCAGGAGTTAGACATGCATTGTGCCTAGTAAATATCCAAGAAGGGTGCCCGTGAGGAGGCACCGAGGTTTAGGTCAGTGACTAGTCCAGTATAGCTGATGAGGACGGCCTCCGGAGAACAAAACCACATCCCATGGTATTTCTGGAAGGAGCGAGGCAGTAGAGAGCCACTTACCACCCCAGGATCGCTGGCTTGGGGAAGTGGCGCCCCCAGGACGCAGCCAGCTGCCATTTCATGTGCTACCATTGTTGGCTCTCACCATCTGGAGTTCTCAGGAGCACACACTCAGGCTGAGGAACAAGTTATCAGTACTGTTTCTCTTGGGGGAGGCAATGGGGCATGGACAGTCATGGATAGTCTGTCCCAGTTGCCTCCTCTGTTAAGACCTCAAGCCAGAATACTGCTCCTAGCTGGCCCCACATCCTGACTTGGACTGGAAAAGGTAGCTGTGAAACTATGGAGCCCACTTAGGTGGGCAGGAAACACATTCTTTTCCAGCAACCCTGGGTAAAATCAGTAGAATTGCTGGGGAGTGGGTGTTGCGGAAGCAGCAGGTGCCTCTGACACCCCAAACTCCCCCCGCATGGTGTGCCTAGAGACCCTGGGCACCCACCTTTCCACACCTGCCATTCCTTTCTCAGGGTGAAGGCTGCTGGAAGTGTGAATGATGTGGGCCTGGATGCCTTAGATTTGGACCGGATGAAACAGGTGAGAGGGCCAGGAGCCCTCAGCAGAGTGGGAACCATTTCTTGTCGCTGGGGCCTATGCTTGACTGCCATAATAGAGGCAGTGCCACAGAGGTAGGCTTGGAAGCTAGCCAGTGGAGGAAAAGGGACTGCCTGGGCACCCCCAAAGGCTACCTCTGGGACCCCTCCCTGTAGGTGGCCCCTGTCTTACCAGTATGGAATTGACAGATGGTGGGAGCAGGGTCTGCCTGGGGCCTGGCTGAGAGCAAGGCTCCTGCAGCACCTCCCACTGGAACAGCCAGCCACCTGTCCTTCATTCTGAGGCTCTGCCCAGCAGGAGATCCTGGAGGAGGTGGTTCGTGAGCTCCATAAGGTGAAGGAGGAGATCATCGATGGTAAGTGAGGGCCACACTACCATGGTGGAGGGTACTGGGAAAAGGAGACTTGCTACTGCAGTACCCAGGAGGCCTCTTTGTCCTCCCAGCATCCCATACCCACGGGTCTGTAGCCATGGAACTGAAAGACAAGTTCAAGTGACTGCACTCAGGTGCGGTCCAGAGCCCGAGGTCTTCCTCACCCCATATTCGTCCTGGGGGACCTCCTGTGGAGGAGACGGCAAGCCTGGAACACGCCCCCCCGTTTTGTGTGCTTTCTCTGCTCACCTCCTCCCCCTCTGTCACTACTGCTGTCTGAGAATGCCCAAGTTCCTTCACATCCTGCCTGACCCTGCGCTGGGGGTAGGCATGGTGCTCCTCCCAAAAGAGCCTCTGGCTCAGAGACCAGGGCTGCAGCCGCCCTGTCTGTCCCTGCCAGGGCCTTTGAGAGAGTGGGCTCAGGCTGGGACAGAGCAGCTAAGCACAGCTGTACCCATGCCACACCTGCTGCCTCCTCATAGCTCTGGCCCCCAGGCCACAAGTCGTGACCTGAGCAAGAAAGGCCTACGAAGTCAGGAAAGCTAATGGCCCGCGCCCACAGGGAAGATGTCTCTGGGGGTCCTGCCGAGAGCTGGCAGCCAACACAGGCTCCTGCCCTAGCCAGGCTATGACCTTTGGTCACAGAACTCAATTCCTGTCTGTCCAGTTCCACTAGAGTCCAGGTCTGGGAACAGTCTGCATAAATGAGGAGAGGGAGACAGCACAGCCAGAGCTGTTGACTCTGCTTCTCTGCTGTCCCACCCCTCCAGCCTAGGGGCTCCCCTGCTGGCACTGAGGGCTGGAAACCTTGAGCTGGTATGGTTCCCAAAACACCACTGCCCAGGGAGGAGCCAAGGAGTGTGGCAGGAGCCCTAGGTCCCATTCAGTCACCCCTGCCGTCATCATGTAAGCCCATGGAAGCTTCCTTACAGACAGCTGAGAGCCCACAGGAAAGCATGCTGGGGCCTGGCCCTGTTCACATCCTGTTAGTTCATGGTGCCCTCCCCTGCCTGTTGGTTCCAGCCAGCTCTATCCAGGGAGAGGCTTGGCTGCCGTGAGCACCAGAGTCCTGGGGAGAAAGGGGAGAGAGTGCATGGGGCTGAGTCGGGGGGGACCCAGATATGGTATAGAAACGGGGACAAGGGAAACAGAAGAGAGAGGAACTTAGGGAGGCTTTGAAGGTACCGTGGAAGACAGCAGGGCCAAGGAGACATCAGCACCGTCCACAGCTCTGCAGCAGGGCCTCCTGCTGCACCACAGGCACTGGGCAGGCTGGAGCAGGCCTCCACCCTTTGTGGGGAGGGACTCACAGGGCTCCCAGCAGATGCAGATGCCCACCTGCCAGGGCCTCCACAGCACGAAGTTCCCCACGGGGCTCCAGTGCCCACCACCACAGGCTGCCTCATCCCATCTACTCAAGTCTCTCTCTCCTGTCCTGCTCTCAGCCATCAGGCAGGAGCTGAGTGGGATCAGCACCACGTAAGACAGCACCAGCCACGGAGGACAGCGAGGAGCCGAGCCAGCCCCCAGCAAGCCGTAAAGCTGGGACATACTTAAGTCTCAACCTGTTATACAATGTTAAAATGAGGAAACAAAAGTTCAACTCCTGGATTTTTTTAGTCTGACACAGAACACCAGGTCTATTTCTTTTTTGTATTTTATATTTGCTTATTTAAGTGTCCATTTCTTTGGTTTATAGAGCCCCCCATCACCTGCCTCATTAGATAGCTTCCAGGTTTTTTCCTAGGCAATGTTGTTAGCACCTCAGCTGGCAGCGAGTGGCCAGGTGTAGCACGAGCTGTCCAAACGCAGCTCGATCCCGACAGCCTTGGTGTTAACAGTCTGTTCACGCAGTGCGTGTTATGTCCACACAGTAATAAACCATTCACTGTCCACACTCGGGCTCTGGCTCTCTCTCATGCGCCAGCTCCCATTTTCAGGGTGTGCCCAGGCCAACACGAATAGTGCTATCAGGATCAAGGCAGGGATTTCCATGAGCAGCCTGGCTCCATCAGAACAGCCCAGGACCCGGCAGGGTGACCAAGATCACAGGGTGAATGGACCCTAATTTGTACCCCCTCCCTGGACTCACAGGGACTCTTGTGTTCTTTCAGCTTGTCAAGTGGTAGAAATAGGATTGCTGGAGGAGGTGGCAAGAAAGCTCTGTCCACGGACTCCCTGCTACCCTACAGCGGACCCTGGTCTGTAACATAGTAAGGACTCCAGTATTTGTTCCTCATTTTGGCTGTAGGAGCCTGTGACACTTGGTCTCAAGGACTGCTGTCCATGTGACCATTCCCCACATGACCAGTGGCCACCACAACCACAGAACAGAACGTTCACTGGCTGGCTCCGTGCTGAGGACCAAAGGGAACAGGATGGGGTGAGGTCCTTAACACACTTCATCTCATCAGGTTTCTATCAACCCAAAATCGAGGAACGTGAATGTCCAGCCTGTGAGGAGACAAGCCAGACAGCCTAGGGTGTCCTGGCCAGGGCAGCAGACTCGACATTCCCAAGAGCCATTCTGCTGCAGCCTCCTCAGCCAGCCCCTCCCAGAGGATCGTCAGTGCAGCCCAATCAAAGCCCCTCCAGAGACACCCCCAGCCCTGGGCAACCTCTGACATGAGGGGAGGCCTGGACACAGGTGGTGTGAGGCCCGGGTGGGGGTAGGGGGTAGGGTGGCAGCTGGATTCATTGGGGTCCAGTCCCTGGATTGGCCTGTGTGCACAGGGAGGGGCCGCTTACGCTGGCTCAAAGTCCTTTCTCAGAATGAGTTCCTAGCCCAAGCCTTCTCCCACATCTCAGCAGTCACACCACTCATAGATAACCTGTGCCTGGCACCACAGGGGACCATTCCTGGGCAGGGACCAAGGCCACAGCACACCCTCCTTCTTGGCTCCCTCTCCTAGGTGGGCACACTGCCTTCCCAGTGGTGGTATCTTTGGCCATGCCCAGCACCTCAGCCCCAGTCCCCAGACTGTCCCTTTCTGCCAAGGGCGCTTCTGCCTGCACCCTGCCACCATAGCCCAAGCCCGTAGGACCAGGTCACTAAGCAGAGGCTGCTTTCAAAGTGTCAGCTGTGCTCTTAGCCCCCTGCAGAAGAGAGGGATTCATGTCTCCCATCCAGGAGACAAGGATACTGTCCAGCCTGTCCTTACAGACTGGAGTCCACCTGTCTACCCAGCCGGACCTCTGACTTGGGGCCTGTTACATGCAGGACGGACGTCATGCTGTCAGCCTGACTCTGCCTGGGAGAAGGACCCCATCCAGTCAGCCTGACCCTGGGATGGTTCTGTAGGGCAGAGCACCTAAGGTGAAACAGTTCCATGGCTGGAGAAGCCTTCAGCTACCCGTGCCTAGAGACTACTCCACAGTGACTGAGGCCTCAGGGACACTGAGGAGGGAATGGCATGGGCATGGAGCTGGCCAGGAGGGGCCACATGGAGGCCTTGGGCTTCACCTGCCTGGACTGAGGCCTCATTCTCGTGGGCCCAAGCTCAGACCAAGACTCCACCCCACCCAAAAGAACACATGGACTATAAAGACAAATGTTGGCTTTAATCTAGGATGCAGGAGCAGAGAAGCCAGCCTGATGGGGACCATGGGCACAGAGTGTCCTGGTCAAACAGGACTGAGGGCCTGGTAAGGCTTAGGTAAGCCCAGGTGCCCCAGCTGCAGCCAGTGTTCAGGGTTGCTAGGCAACTCCCGGGGCTCGGCAGGGCCAGAAGCAGCACAGAATGGGAGAACCAGTTCTGGGGCCCTGGCCTATGGGAAAGCGAGAGCAGCAGCAGCAGCAGCTCTGTGGGGCATGCACAGGAGGCGTGGGGTTGCCCGCTTAGGACTTCTGGGCAGCCAGGCTCACAGGTGGTCCTCTGCCACTTTACACTTGCGCTTGACCCTGGCATAGGGGCCCAGAGAGTCCTTGAACACGAAGTCCCAGAGTACCTTCACCCAGGAGTGGTGCTGGGGCAGGTGGTCGTAATACTCAGGCGCAATCTTCTTCACCTGTGGAGAGGGGTTGGGGTCAAGGCAGTGCCTGGGCTGGTTGATGCTCTGCCACACACACACACACAGTGCACACACTCACACAAACACTCCTTGAGCTCTGTGAGCTGCTGCAAGTGGAGGAGGCTCCAGCAGGGAGGGCCCACCCCAGAACCCACCAATGCTCTAATCCAGGAGGCCAAAGTAGGCCTGCTATAGTTTCTTTTCCCATATTACCTGCAGTGTTCTGGGTCTTATACCCCCTGCAGACCTTGGGTCATGTCCTCACTCCCCATCCCATCAGCCTCTTGGCTTTGGCTTTCACTGGTTCCTCACTCACACGCTTCCTCTGCCCACAGCCTTTGGCCTGGCCTGATATGCCCATCAGTCTCCTCCCCTGGAGTGCTCTAATACAGCACTTAAAGCAAACCACCAGAGTTAGCACGGGTGCCCTCCACCTTCCCGGGGAAGACCCTGCTTCCTGCTGAGATGGGTGCAGAAGGCAGCCTTCTCTCTGGCCTACAGCAGGTTGTCCATGATTGCTCCCCTTGGTGACCTGAGCTGCTTCTAAGAGCCACCCCCTTCTCAGCTCTACCTTCTTTGTCTCAAATGTACAGAATAGAGGACAGAGTACCTGCCCAGACACCCGGGTAAGATTTGAGTGCAGCAGTGTGGGTGTAGGGGAGGGGTGCTGGGCAATGTCCACAGGACAGGAGGAGAGGCTTCCTCATAGCTGCGGGTATGCTAAGCATGGGGACAGACTCCATAATCGCCTGGCCCAGCAGTGTAAGCACACCAAACAAGCACTCACACGAACATGCACACACACCTGCACACCCAAGGGCACATGGAAAGACACTGAGCACATGAGCACCCCTTCCCATTGCTGCCCCTGCCATCCCTACCTGGGTCACCTCAGCTCTTTAACAGCCACTGCCTTGTAAGGCCTCTCTCCATCCCAGCCTCCCCTCCCGCTATGGCTCAGCTCAGTCCCTTTAGGTTGCAAGAATAAGACCAACCCTGTCCAGAGTGGTCAGGTCCAGGCCAAGAGTAGGCTACCTATGCTCTCACAGCTATGACAGGAAATGGGCAGGGACAGGAAGAAGGGTTCCTAGAATCCATTATCACTGATGAGGCCAGTGTCTGTCAGCAGGGTTCCAGCAGTGTTCATTGGCTTCCTCCTAACAGCTGCCTGGGGAAACCCGCCCTCTCTGAATCTGTTTCCTCAGTCTCCAGCCAAGCAGTGGCATATGTGGTATGGCCCATTCCCTGACCAGGGCACAAGGCAAAAGCAGCCTGGGCATGGTCGGAGCCCTTCCCCTTCTCCCCACTCCGCACATGCCCAGGCAGCCCAGGCCAGATACATACCAATGGCAGGCTGCAGCCTGGGATGCTGGGGAAGTCATGATGCTCCATGTGGTAGCCGGCATTGAAGGTGATCCAGTTGAGGGGCCCATAGTAGGAGTAAGTCTCATGGCCCTTCAGGAACATATAGTGCTCAGCCACAAAATGTCCAGAGATGGGGTGCAGGCCCAGGCCCAAGAGGGAGCCAGCCAGAAGGTAGATCAGAGGTTTGATCCCCCAGAGGGCAAAGATGGTCACATTGAAGGCCAGCTGCACCAGGGTATTCAGGATCTCCATGCGGGTCACCACCTTAGGGTTCACACAGAGTGGCCGCAGCGCATAGAAGAACGGCTGCATCACCAACCAGAGCACCTTGCGGGCCGGTGTGCAGAAGAACCAGCCCTCGAAGTGCGTGGGAATGTCCGTATCCAGCCCATCGCCACCGAGGTATCGGTGGTGGTCCACGTGGTACTTTTTGAAAGCTGCCGAATAGGGCAAGCCAATGGGCAGGTTGGCAAAGATGGCAAACCAGCGGTTGCGGGCAGCATAGCCCGTGCCAAAGGCAGTATTGTGTGAGATGTCGTGGATAGCCAATGTCAGTGAGTGGTTGACACAGCCACCAAAGGCGTAGGCCCAGAACAGCAGCCAGCGCCAAGTGAGCCCACATACTAGCCAACAAGCCAGCACCTGGACCAAGACAAGTCCCAGCACAGTCCATTTGAGGTGAGGGTCCGGCCGCATCAGGGCCTTGATGGCCGGGTACTTGGCTACAGGGAAGACAAGGGTGATGGTAACTCTGAATTCCTGGAACCCTTATCCTGCCACCTCCCCGCCTTATCATCCTGCCACCTCCCCCCCTTATCACCCTGTCATCCCCCCTCATCCTGTCATCTCCCCCTTATCATCCTGCCATGCCCGCTTATCCTGCTACCTCCCCCCTTATCCTGCCATCCCCCCCTTATCACCCTGCCATCCCCC
>VZQC01007008.1:1321041-1346446 GCA_009823505.1 Rhizomys pruinosus | reverse complement strand
CCTGCCATCCCCCCTTATCACCCTGCCATCCCCCCTTATCATCCTGCCATCCCCCTCTTATCACCCTGCCATCCCCCCCTTATCATCCTGCCACCCCCCCCTTATCATCCTCCCACCTCCCCTCCCTCCCATCTTCAGCTCCCAGCACTGGCCTGAACGTACACTTGCGTTCCACCCAGCAGCCACCCCACATGCTCAAGGGTCTCAGAAGGGCATGCTCGGTGCACTTCATGTTTCGGAAGAGTTGCCTCCTGACCTGTGTGGGTTGCAAAGGCTCCACCTCCTGACCCCCTGCAGGGCCAGGGCTGGGACACTTCCCAGGGTGGGGAAATTTGCCACTAGCTTAAATAAAGAGCAGGTATCACCACAGGTCCCAGTGGAAGCCTCAGAGACCCAATTTGCCTGACCCTGAGAATTCTGGTAAACACACATCCTTACTACATATAGCCAGGGTCTTGGACACAGCCAGAGAGGAATGATGTAGACTGGTCACTCCCAAACTCTACAACCACTTGGGGTGACCAGGGGTGGCATGGGAAGAAAGCATGCAGGGCTCCGGCTTAACCACAAGTGTTCTGGTTCCTAAAGCAAATAAGTGCTACAGGGAAGCCCACAAAGTTAGACTTTCTTGAGGGTGATGGGTATCTGTCCAGATACAGTCTAGGATAGTTTGGACTTTTCTGTATTTTGTTTTCTAGAAAAGGAACAATGAGAGGGTGAGCTGCCCAAGCTGGGAAGGATCAGAAGAGAAAGGCACGCAGCCCAGAGGGTACTGGTGCCTGAGGGCAAAGGGGTGGGGCAGGACAGCTGCGCCTTCTAGAAACAGCTGTGGCTGTTCTGCAGAAGGAAGTGGCCAGATTGGATCAGAGGGCAAGTGCTACATCCAGAAACCAGGTCATCACAACTCAGGGTGACAGATACCCCCAAAAGCAGATGCTGTAGGGAAAAGGATGGAGCCTGCAGATGAAGAAACCCACCCAGCTGGGCAGGAGCCTATCCCAGGGCATGCTAAACCAAACAGCACCAATCTTCAAGATTCCCAGCACCCGCACCCCCACCCCCACCTCCACCCTGTGAACACGGGCCTCTGCTCACCTTCCCAAGGCAAGCTTGTAAAGAGGGTCCTAGGACCACAGCAGAGGCTAGGGCCTTGACATACCAGCAGGGCCAAGTGGACAGCAGCGATGGCTGCACATGTGACTGCACATGCACCACCATGTGCATACTTAAAAAGTGGCAGATCAGGGGACACAGCTCAGTTTATAGAGCACTTCCCTAGGTGCACTGGGAGTATGCTGAGACGTGCCTGGCATCCCAGCACGCGGGAGGCAAAGGCAGGAGGGTCAGAAGTTTAAGGTCGTCCTCAAGGCTAGCCTAGCCTACATAAGACCATACATAGATGACAGGCAGACAGGCAGGCCACAAGAAAACAATGTTAAGCTAGGAGACACAGAGGCACACTGATGGTCCCAGCTACTCAGGAGCTGAGGCAGGAGAATGGCTTGAGTCCAGGAGTTTCAAATCAACCTGGTCAACATAAGAGACCCTGTTTCATGAGACAAAGCAAAACAAAAGAAGCACTGTTTAAGAATTCCAGTTCCTCCCAGCACTCAGGAGGCAGAAGCAGGCAGATCTGTGTGAGTTCAAGGCCAGCCTGGTCTACATGGGGAGTTCCAGGCCAGCTGGGGCTACAGGGAAACCCTGTCTTTAAAACAACAACAAAGAACTCCAGTTCCTGAAAGTGTGAACTCAGCTCCCAACCTCCTTATCTGAACAAACTAGGAAGTCCCCAAGATAAAGCCAGTAGCCTTACTAGCTGGCCAGGGGACTTTGGGGTGAGGCTAAGACAGGCTGCCAGGGGCCACTTACAGGAGCTCCCATGGCATGATAGTGTGAGATGATCATGAGTTGGGGTGGGGGGGCTACCAGCCCAGTAAAGTTTTCCCTTACCCACATCACCTAATGGCAGCTAGACACTTCGAAAAGCCTGGGCGCTAGGAGACCAGGCTGTCCCCAGGTAGACCAAAGAGCTCAATTAGAGCGGCCATCTGTACCAGTGATGAACAGAGTAATGGGACCCCAAAGGTGCCCACATTCTAGCACCACAGCCTATGCCTTAGGTGACAGGGCAAGGGAAAACATCCTGGGAGTACTGAGGTCACCACGGGGCTCCCCAGGTATGCAAGAGACGCTGGCTGGCCACAGGGCTGCATGAGACACAAAAGCAGACTGGTCCTGCCTCGACTGGCTGAGAGCACAGGAAGGGCTGTGTTGAATGCAGGCCCTCAAGAAGCCAGCAGACTAGGAAATGGAGTGAACAGCCCTGCTGACACCCCCTTCAGCCCCGCCAGGCCCTGCCAGGCCGCTAACCTCCAGACCTACAAGGTATTGTGAAGTTGTGCAGCACCTGAGACTGGAGAGACTCCACGCCAGCCTCCTCCCAGCTCTGAGGCAGACACCAGCCTGGCTCAGCCTGGCCTCCGAGGGCCCTGCTGAGGTGGATAAACCAACAGACAAAACCCCTAGCACCATGCCACCAGGCTCAGCAAGGGTGTGACTCTGGGCAAGAAAGCCTGAAGGACACATGCGACAGACACACATGTGAAGTACATTCCACCCTTCCACTCAGAAGGTACCTGCTATTCTGTGGGCAGAGGATGGGGGTGGGCTATACGGCCAGGGTCAGGATGCCACAAGGGAGTGTCTGAGTGTTGCCAGGAAGATAAATACTTTTTGTGAGGATCCCAGGACTGAGTGTGTGTGGAGGGGGTGTCTTCTTGACAGGAGGGTAAGAACAGCTGTAACCCTGACTCTCAGGAAAGCTATGGCCCCACCAGGGAAATCACATGCAAAGTCCCTGAGTCTGTGCACACCATCAGTCTCCCAGCCTCCCTGCTCCCCCTGCTCAAGGGGGAGGTTTTCTATGCACCTGCCATACCCAGGATAGCAGCCAGTCCCCCTCTCCTAACCTGACCCACCCAGGGGCCCACCAGCTCCAAAACCTCAGCACAAAAAGGCAGATCTGGCCATGCCTGTGTCAGGTGGGCCTGGGCCAGGTGAACTCCATGCAGCAGGGCCCAGGCCCCAGCCTAGATGTAGGTCAGCACACAGAGGGCCCCCAGTGACAGAGCTCAGTAATGAGTGGGAGGTGGGCCTGGGTCTTCTAACTGCTGGGCCTAATGAAAACATTTAGGATCCCGGGCTCTCCCCCTCCCCAGGGTAGTACAAGGAGCCCTGTGTCTTTCCTCCTGTCCTCAACTATATTAGTCACTTTTCTGTTGCTGTGATAAAACCACCATGACCAAGGGAACTTATCAAAGGAAGAGTTTATTTGAGCTTATGATTGATGGTTCCAGGGAATTAAAGTCCATTGTGGTGGAAGGCATGGTGGCCGGGGCTGGAGCAGCAAACCGAGGGTCACATCTCACAATGAGCACAGGAAGCAGAGAGACTGAGACTGGAGACCACAAGGCTTGTTAAACCCACTAAGCCTGCCCCCAAGGATGTACTTCCTCCAGCAAGGTCACACCTTCTAAGACCTCCAAGAACAGTGCCACCAACTGGAGACAAAATGTCTGAATACTTAAGGCCTATGGGGGGACACTCATTCAAAAAGGACAGGCAGTTGAACCATGGCCATTGCCTGCTGGGGTCTGATACCACCTGCCTTCTCCTCTGGCCCACCTGTGGGCATTTGCTGGACCCAGAGGACCTGCAGTCCCCAGGAGGTGACCTTACAGAGCAGGGCACCCAGGGAGGCCTAGGAACCTCCTGCCACATCAGGAAAGAGCCCTGTCAACAGTGCAGCCCCCAAGGGCTTCAGTTACCCCAGAAAGCCTCAGGAAGTAGTTCCCCAGAGCTTACCCCCCAGACTCTGGGGTCAGCTCAGGCTGGGATTCAAAACTCAGGCCAGAGACTGCTGAGCACTTGGCCTCTAGGGAGACCCCAGGAAAGCCCTCCCTGAGGAGCGCTGCTCCCCTAGACCCACTCCAACAGCACCGGGCCAGGGCATGCTGAACTGCCCGTCAGAGGACTGCAGCCAGGAGTCCAACCCTCACCTGCAGACCACATCTGACTCCAGAGCTGGCAGGTCCCTGGGGGGAACAGGAAGCCTGGGCATCCACCCAAGGAGGCTGAAGACCCCCTGGCTGTGCGCCCAGAGTGTAGGAAATGTTATGCTGTTGCTTGGGGAGGTCAGCAGCAGGCAGTAACTGGAGCCATACTTTAGCGGAGACTGGACTAGGAAACGTCATGGGGATCTCAGCAAGACCCATTTGACCTGGCCCAGGGAAGGTGGCAGGAAGGCTGAGAGGCAGCAAGCAGTGGGGAAAGCAGAAAGCAGGATTGGGCAAGGAGGCCAGGTCAGTTGGCTAAGACAGAGGAAAGGCACACAGAATGCAAGAGGGTGTGAGGAAAGCAGGCAGAGTGGGTGGCCCTGGGGAACTCAAAAGGGATTAAAAACCCCAAAGGGAGGGAGGAATGCTCACTACCCACTCACCCCCCAAAATAGCAGCCCAGCCTCGTCTGGGCCTGGCTCTGGATGGATACCTGGGCCTGCTAAACCTGTCTGGGTCTGTCACAATCTGGGCACCTGCTGACCTCAGTGTGCCCTGCCCCCTCAGCCTCTAGCCTGGATGTTCTGTGGATGCCCTTAGAACTCTCTGCTCTGCCACACAGCCTGGAATCCTGGTTGGAGAGCCATCTAGAACTCTGTAGCCAAGCACTCAGACTGCTGTGCACTCTAGACATGTTCCTGTCCCTCTGTGGGCCTGCTTTCTCACTGTCCATGGCTGACGTGCCTTTCCTGACAACCTGAAGGGCTGGGAGCACAGAGAGGTGGGGTCTTCCTTGGGAGCACATGGCCACTGGGTCAGGGCAGGTCTCGACTGGCTCCAACAGACTGAGCATTTGGGTGTATGAGTGCACTTGTTCATAAGGACCCAGAGCCCAAGCTGATGGCCCATCCACAGACCACTCTTCACCTTTACCGCTGAGGGATCCTTGATTTTGTGCAGAAATTCTCCTGGCTTGTTAGTTGTGGACCACAGGCTACAGCTGACTCAGGTGCTGGGCACAGGACAGAAGAGAGGGCCCACACTGATGGGGGGTCCCCTCCTAGTCCTCAGTATGGTCCCACCAGAGAGAAATGGGACCTCCTAGCGCTCTCCACCAAGCTGCTTGGTGATGACGAGGCCACCTAGTGGCCACAGGCAGAAGTGCTTAGATGAACATCTTTGCTCCCAGGCCCTTCCCCTCCACAGCTGGCCGGCTGACCACTCTCTTCATCCAGGCACTCAAAGCCTTCCTAGACCACACCTCCTCCTTCCTAGACCACTTCATTCAGTGGAGCTGTCTCCCCATAACTTTAATCTTGCTCCACTCAGCTCTGAGCCATCCATGTGGGAGATCCTTGGGAGATCCCGCTCAACACAGAAAGCAACAGTGCTGAGAGCCTTCAGGAGTCTCATAACCACTTCTTTGCCCGCCACTTGATAAACTGCTTTTCGTCCTGGGAGTGAATGTGTGCTGAGATCTCTGTGAATCTCAGGCTGATGCTGAGAGGATGGTCCAGCCTGGAATTGAGGACGGGCATGCCAGCTCATATGAGATACACAGTGAACTAGAGTGCTCGAGAGGGCTACATGGCAAGCTGGACACTCAAGCCCAAACTTGCGAACCAAGGAGATGAGAGTAGCTGGTGGGGAATGGCCTCCTGGACTTGGGGTGATGGAAGTATTCTCAAACATGTAACACTGTAAAGAGCATTGGAGTGTGCCCTGAAAATGAGGAATTGGATGGCATGCCTCAGTTAAGGCTGTTAAAAATTAACAGGGCCAGCCAGGTGCAGCACCCAGAGCAGCATGGAGGCCAGAAAGAAGGAGACTGAGGGCCACATGGGAGTCACAATGACAAGGCCTGTGCTGGGGGACATGGGGACAGCGGTCCATTGGACAGAGCTCAGGCAGTCCAGGCCTGACCCTAAGCCTAGCCCTACTCCTCACAAGAGACAACCAAGCAGGTGTCCCCCCCACCCCCCACCCTGGGGTCCTGTAATATGACCACACTCAATGTCTGTAAAATAAAAACAAAGAAGGCTGCTCTAAGTTAAAAGGACAGGCATGTTCTGGGTGTTTGCAACCTCCCTCTCAACTCAGAAGCTGAGCCTCTGATCCCCATGTGATGAGATAGGAGTGGGGCTTTGGGATGATTAAGTCACAAGACGGAGCCCTGTGCTGGGATTAGTGCCCTTAGAAACTAGACCAAGTGCCCTGCCCTGCTGCAGGGAGACCCAACAAGGATCGAGAGAGTGGCCTCGCCAGACCCTGCAGCTGATTCTGGTGGCCTCTGGCTGGAGATGGCAAAGATGTCTGGAAGGCTCTGCTGCTTCACAGTTTCCCTGACTCCAGTCATAGCCGATGACTCCCTAGCCTTGAGTAAGAACGTTGTGACCTAATGCAGTTACCTCAGAACCTTTACAGAATTATCCCTGGGGAAAAAGGTATAGGGTGTGGCAGCATGTTACAGGGAACAGCACAGAGGAACTTTACAGGGAGGGGCGGTGACCGAAGCTCCACAGACAGGGACCACTGGCAGAAACTCTTCCCCGAGCTACCGGAACCAGCCATGATAGAATAGAGACATAAGCAGATGCTACAATTCGGGACTGTTGTTTCCTTGCAGATAGCCAGCGGGTCTCACATTTGCCATTTTAACCCTGTGCATGCCTGAGTGTGTGCGTGTTGAGAGTGTGCACATGGCTGTGAGTGTGTCATCAGGAGATTGCTGTGGAAAGAACTTTAAAGCTAGGATGCACACACAGTCAGTTGATAAAGAGCAAGCAAAAGCAACTCCAGGGTCTCAGGGCTGGAGTGCAGCTCGGGAGTAGTGTTTGCCTAGCATGCGCCCGGTTCTGGGTTCCACCTCCAGCACCACAAAAATAACTAATCATTCCAGTACAGAACAATACTTGCAAAAGCCAAGAAAGTGGCTGGACCCCTCAGAGTTGCGGGGGAGGGATACCTCTCAAACTGCTGGGGGCCTGCATCCTCCCACTTGTGCATGCCACGGTACCAAGAATAATACCCATCACCCACACAGCCCTACCCTGGACCACAACATCAAGAGATCCTGACACTCAAGTCAGTCACAGAACAGCCAGAGGGCAGACAGACCCTCTCGTAATCTCAGAGCCTTGCCCGGCAGACGAGGCTGTCTGTGGGTCCCAGGAGGAAGGCAGGTTTCCCACCAGCCGGCCTAAAGTCTGCATCTCCAAGGCTGGGTGAGCAGAGTCAGCTTCCCCCACCAGCTCCTGTCACCCAGCCATGGATCTTCCCAAAGGCCATCGCCACTGATAGAAGTCACAGCCCAGCCTTTCCTAAGCAAATAATCCAACAACTCGGTTTTATTTCCTGGCTCCCTCTTTTGTTTTTATTTGAAAAACATATATATGTTTGCTATGTGTGCCCTGCTTTCAAAACCTGGTGTTTTGTTTTTTTTTTAAGCAAACAAAATTACAAAGCTATTTATCTTCAAAGAAACAAACCCAAGCTTGTGTTCCCCGGCCTGGCTCAAAGTGTAATGCACTAGCTTCCTGCTGGCCCAGCACAGGCAGCCTCACCCTGGCGGGAAGGGGGGGAGGAGAGGGTTGCAGGTTCTTAGGCACCACTGTGAAACCCTTCTTCTTAGGACGCTGTGCTCAGGGAAAGCTGTCCTCATCCCAGACAAGAGCTAGAGGTAGACTTTGGCCTTATTACAAAGCACCTGCAGCCAACTCTGCGGTGACTTCCCAAGGATCTGACTGGGAGATTAGGATCTTTTTTTTTTTAAATTTTTATTTATTTCTGTATGTGTATGAATGTACTGTCTGCATGCAAGTTTGTGCACCCGTGTCGTGCAATGCCGCGGAGGTCAGAAGAGGGTATCAGATTCCCCTGGAACTGGAGTTCTCCTGGAATTGGAGTTTCAGACGGTTCTTGGCCGCCATGTGGGTGCTGGGGATCGAACCCGGGTCCTCCGTAAGAGCGGTCGGTGCTCTTAACCGCTAGGCCATCTCTCTAACTGAACACCTGTCAGGCCCCAGAGCTTGGTACATACATATCACAATAGCCAGCTGTATGGAACACAATGTGGTCTGAGTGCCAGTCCAGCCTCTGTGGCCCTCAGCTAGGTGGCATGGGGAAAGCTACTTCTCTTCCCTGCTTGGCACTTGGTGTCTCCTCTGAAAAGAGGCAGAGGCATTACATGCAGGATTTCTCCGAGGCAGGCATCCACGTCTAATCCCAGCTCTGTCTGCAAGATGTTACTAGTAACCATTGTCGCGTGATGTCACCGGGGCCTGGGCTGCTTCACCAATCACGAATCTGAACAGTGACTGTGCACAGAGGGTTCTGTGACCAACCCTTTGCCTTGCACAAGCTACAACTTCCTCATCTGGGCCCTGACTCACCCTTCACTCATAATCGAAGGCTGGAGTCCAGGCTGGGGAGTCCAAGCCTCTTTCCCAGAGACCAAAGCTTGGGCAATGGAACCAGGGAGGCAAAATCAGAGGAAGAGCCCTTTCCTGCTCAGCCAGGACGGTCAGGGCAGCTGGGGTGTGGGGGAGTGCTTCATGGAGGAGGGGGCACTCAACAATGCTGGGCAAGGCTGAGTCAGAGAGGTGGACAAGCAGGAAAGACCAAGCACTCAAGCAGGGAGTTGGACAGTTTACCATTGCAAGCTAGATGGGTGTCAGGAGACCACTGTCCGATGGGTGAAGCTCCCTGGGTCCCTTTAGACCTTATTTTTTTTCTGCCAGTCTCTCCAGGAAGTCTGGCTGGGTTCCAGGGTCATAGCCTCTCTTTCAGGCTGGGGATGTGCCTTGGTTGGTAGATTGCTTGCCTAGCATGTACAAAGCTCTGGTTCATTCCCCAGCAACCCATAAAGCTGGGTGTGGTGGTGAATGCCTCTAATCCCAGCACTAGAAAGGCAGAGGCAGAAGAATCAGCAGTTCAAGGTTATCCTCAGCTATAGCAAATTAGAGGCCAGACTGATTCTTCTGGCACACACATCTGTGATCCTAGCAGGGAAGGAAGCAGAGGCGGGGAAAGCCTGGGTTCCAGGGAATGTTCCTGGCACCTCGAGGTCATCTGGCTGTTCGGGCGGGGGAGCGGTGTTGCCGACCGGGAGGGTAAGGCTCCCTCGGCTAGTGCTCCAGAACTCCTTCCCCAGCCTATGAGCACAGCAGACCTGTGTCTCTGGCTTGTCTGCCTGGGACTAGGTGCCCAATGAATGCAGGGATGGAGGCTGGAGACGGCCCGGGAGGGGGAGCAGCAGGACTGAGGATGCCTCTGCTCCAGCCTTAGCACTGCCAGGCCCCTCAGCCAAGGTACCTGCCCTCCTCCAATGTGAGGGAAAGGGGAACCAAGGTCCTTCCTGGTGGCCCCAGCCCCGGAGTTCAAGGATGTGGAGAATGGTGTTCTAACGGCTCATAGGAGACAACCGCAAGACCAAACCCACACGCCGGCGTCCAGGATCTAAATCCCGACTGCAGGGGTAGCGGTCCATGTGCAGCCTGAGGCTGGAAGATGTAAAGGTCGTCAGAAAGAGGCCTAGCGGTTAAGAGCGCCGACCGCTCTTGCAGAGGACCCGGGTTCGATCCCCAGCACCCACATGGAGGCCGAGAGCCGTCTGAAACTCCAATTCCAGGAGAACTCCAGTTCCAGGGGAGTCCGACGCCCTCTTCTGACCTCCGCGGCATTGCACGTCACGGGTGCACAGACTTGCATGCAAACAATACATTCATACACATACGGAAATAAATAAAATTAAAAAAAAAAAAAAGAAAGAGGGTTCCATAACTTAGGGGCAAGTGAAGAAGACACCGGAACAAAAGGCCCAAGGGAAACCGTCCATCCATTCCACGGAACTCCAGACCGGGCAGAAGACCGGCTAGAAGCCAGAACACCTGAAAAGCTCTTCAAGACCAGCCCCAGACACAGCCCGCCAATAGCACCTGGAAGCCATCACCAAAAAGAAGCGAACTAAACCCAGGAGGAAACATTTTCTCCAATCTAACTAGTGAAACAAGATAAAGAATGGGCCGGGAATGGTCTCGGAACATCCTGGGAAAGGCGCCTCAGGGGCGCGTCCTCCAGCTCAGACACCTGCCCGCCGCACCAGCAAGCGGGAACCCGCGGGACAGTGGCCACCGGGTTAAACTGACCAAGCAGGGGCCCACGACGCGGCAGAGCAGCGGCCACCAGGCGCCGGCCACCTGGCATTAGAGACGTGACCCTGGTGGGGTCTCTGGTGTCCCCCGCGTCCCCAAAGAAGAAAGAGACTCGGGCCCTGGTTCGCGCCTTCTCTGAGCGGGTGAGCCCTGAGCTCGCACCTTCGCGGCGCGCTGTCCCGGTGGTCGGGGAGGAACCCGGGGCTGCCGCGGGGCTAAGCGGCGGGTCCCCAGTTGGCGGGAAGGGGACCCCGGCGGTGCCCGGCGCCCGCGCTTACCCAGCATCTCCTTGCGCCGCTGCGTGTGCGGCTGGTCATTGTAGACCCACTCGAAGTCGCTGCGCCCCGCGCTGTTGCCCATGGTGCAGACGCTGCGGCCCGAGGCGCTCTGGGCGCTCACCTGCCGCACGTCTGCTCCTCGAGGCGGGGGCGGGGCCGGGGGCGGGGCCGACGGGGCTCCTCCTCCGCGGACCTGCGGCGGGTCGCTGTGGCCCTCCGAGTCTTGGCAACCCGGGGTGGGACCAGGCAGGCGGGCTCCCCGGATCCCACCTGTGGGCCGAGCGCTCCGGGCAGACCTGCCCCCTGCTCCGCAGGTCCGGGACTGGCACCAGTTCGTTCTGTGAAAGGTGGGCTCCAGCAGTTTCTTCCCCTAGTTCCCCCTTTCACGCGGGGAAGAGGAAGGTAAAGACTACAAACCCACGGAAGTGAGTCAGACACGCGGGATAATGGGAGGTAAATAAATGATTCAGGGTGATCTGTGCCGTGATGCAAGAATGGCCCTGTAGCAGTTTTTGCACAGGGCTTTGTAGGATGAACGAGAACACTGGTGTTGGAGGGAACAGCAAGTAAAAGTGTCACGAGAAAGGAGGAGGCCCAGACGTTGCTCAGGTGACTCTGGCCTGTGGGGATGAGAGGCTCATCTGACCTCCCTGCGCTCCTCTTCCTCCTGTTCCCTGTATTCCGGAAGCTGGGAGCCTGGCCTCTGCCTGACACCAAGCCATAGCTACCACAGCCAGGCACATGGGTGTGGTGAGTGCCCTCCCCTCCCTGAAGCCCAGGACCAGGAGTGTGGACTTGGTTCTGGCCTGAGCTGGGAAGGAGAGCTAAACATCTGGCAGCAGCTGGCTGGGCCCAGGCGTGATAGGCTCAGGGCGGGCGGGCGTCACAATCCAGGGAGGCACAGAGCTGGTTACCACCGAGGTGGCTTGCTCAAGTCCCAGCAAAAAGGCCTTCACTGGCCGTTCCTCCTGCTAGCTGCCAGATGAGGAAACTGAGACCCAGATGAAGAGGGCCTTAGCTATGGCAGCAGGGAAAACGACAAGGCTATAACCTGACCCACCCCTGACCTCCGACTTGACAAGCTGCCAGGGTTATAGTGCTTCACCCATGCTGAGCACCATGATCCTTCATCTTGACACCTGCACCTGGGTTCCAGCTCTACCTGAAACATCACCTGCCAGCTTTCTCTGGCCCACATGAGGGAGTGTGGTCGTACCACCTGTCAAGAGGAAACCAAGCCAGTGTGCTCATAGGAGAGGAAACAGGAGTCATGGAGGGCCGCGGTAGCTGGGTATGGTGGCACGTACCTGTAACCACCGCACCACAGGCTAAGGCCCGAGGATTGCAAGTTCAAGGCCAGTCTGGGCTAAATAGTGAGTTTCAGACTAACCTGAGCTGTAGGGTAAGACCCTATTGAGAGAGAGAAGGAGAGAAAGAGAGAGAGAGAGAGAGAGAGAGAGAGAGAGAGAGAGAGANCATCTAAGCCCTGTGGAAGTAAAGTCCCAGAAGTTGCAGATGGGGCTACTGGACTTGGTGTTTGCCCTGATGGTTTTTGGTCTTCTTTTGGTCCAGTATTTCCTCACTATGCCTCTATTCCTCCCTTTGGAATGGGAACGTGTATTCGGTTTCACTGTATGTTGGCAGTATGCAATTTGTCTTTTGATTTTACAGGAGCTTACAGTTAAGAGATTGGCCTGGGTCTCAGAAGAGACTTCGGACTATGGACTTTTGAATATAATTGAGACTTGTAAAGACTATGGGGACTTTTAAGGTTGGACTAAATGCATTTTGCATTTCATATGGTCATGAGCCTATGGGGACCAGGGACTGGAATGTGGTGGTTTGAATGAGCATTTCCCCATAGGCTTCAAGTATTCAGACATTTTATTCCCAGTTGGTGGCACTGTTTTGGGGTGGTCTTAGAAGGTGTGGCCATGCTGGAGGAAGTACATCGTTGGGGGCAGGCTTAGTGAGTTTAACAAGCCTTGGAGTGTCTAGTCTCTCTCTCTCTCTCTTGACTTCCTTTGCTCATTGGAGATGTGAACCTTGGCTTTCTGCGCCAGCCCTGGCCACCATGCCTCCCCACCACATTGGACTACCTCTTCATTCTCTGGAGTTGTCAATTGTAAGCTCAAATAAACTCTTCCTTTTATAAGTTCCCTTGGTCATGGTGGTTTTATCACAGCAACAGAAAAGTGACTAGTACAGTCACTTACAGAATTCCTATGGAATCTGGCATTATCCTATGTTCCTGGCACAGGTCCCCACGTCTTCAAACACACACCTGAGAACTCAAATAGCTCACAGTGGGAACTGCTGGCAATATTACTTGTGATAACAAAATGGAAAGGTTAAAGCCAAGAAAATTTTAAAAAGACATACAGCTTGACAGATGATGCTTCCTTCCAAGAAAGCCAGGACAAGTTCATCAGCCCTCACTTGAAGGCATTCTGATATGAAGGCAACATACAAATCTTTACAGAGTCTACCTCAGGTATCCAGACCAGGGCAGCCTGGCATGAGAAGGGTGGAGGAAGCAACTGCTCATGCAACACGGCTTAGAGGAGACTGCAGAGTGGCAGGTTGCCCACACTTCCTCCCATATGTAATAATTTATGTTTGAAAATTCCACCATGCCCTTCTTAGGGCTCTGGTTGTTCTTAGAAACATAACTTTCCACAATTATCAATTCTAAAAGGGCAAAGATAGTCAACTGTCTGCTGTTACGGCAACTGTTAATACCAACTATTTTGAAAGTTCTGATTTGGTTCCATGGTTGGCAATAAGGGTCTGACCACTTTTGCATATAAAATATAACAGAAGTATAGGTCTATGATGCATTTTTTACTGAGAAAATAATATATATATGTATATATTATATACTATATATATGTATTACATATTGGGATTTAATAGTTGACTTACAGGATAGGTCAGAGCCATCCAACAATAGCTGCACCACACTGGAGCTGAGAATCCACAAGTTGCTCAGTCCACCAGGCTGGGTTTCTCAGCAGTCCCAATCTGGTGCAGAAGGCCTGGAGGATTCCTGGAGGTCTGCTGGTCTTCAGTTTATGTTGGAATGTGAAGCGGTTGGTTCTACTATCAGCAAATGAATGCCGCTGTAACAAGATAAACTCACCAGTGAGAGTTAAGACAAGCAGGCAAGAGAGAGAGACAGAGACAGAGAGAAACTGCCCTTCTGCCATGACCTTTTACATTGGTGCCAACAGAAGATGTCGCCCACAGGTGGTTCTTCCAGTCAAATAATCTGATCAAGAAAGTCCCGCATATTTCAGTTAATTCCGGATCCAGTCAAATTGGCATCCAAGCTCAACCATCACAAGTTCACCCCTTGCCAATCTGCCACACGATCATGTCTCCTTACATCATGCTTAATTTCCAAATGAAAGCAATAACAAAGTCATCATTCTGCCCAAGATGATATAATTAGCCCATGTATAACCACATACATGTTACATGCTTTAGGAATAGGTGGTAAGGTCCCTAGGGGAGTGCTTAGTCTTTTAAAGTCTCACAACTTACAGATTTGCAAGATTTAACCACTGCTATTGTCTCAATTGTTTTTTTAATCTTTTTGAGATAGGGTCTCCCTATAGCCCCAGATGTCCTGGAACTCACTCTGTAGATGAGACTGGCCTTGAACTCACAGGTATTTGCTTGCCTCCGCCTCCTGAGAGCTGGGTTTAAAGGCATGCACCACCGCACTGGGCTACTGTCTCAATTAGAAGATAAAAGCAGAGGAAATAAAATATCTACTCAGTATATTTGAATATATGCACAAGCATATTAAAAAAGTAGGACAGAACCACTCTTGTTAATTACAGTCCTCATTTCTGCAACTGGGTGCGTGGCTTCAGCCAGTACCTCCCTCTACTACCCACTCTGTATTTTCTCCACACTCATAAATACCTCCACAGCTCTTGGCTCTTCCCTGAAATGGGCCACTCACACCTTCGTCCCTGAAGGTTCTGAGCCATTTCTCATCCAACCTAGAGCAAGTTGTTGCAGTTTGCTGTTGACTTTAATCCCAGGACACAGTTATACCAAGAGACACCCTAAAGGGTCTACATTCTAAACATAGTCTCTCCCTACCCCCATTGTGGAAAAGCAGGCCCCATCTCCCCCTGGTAGTCTGGATCAGTCACCACGCCCAATACTGTTACTCCTCTCTTAGCCTGTTGTCTTAAGAGCATCAGAAACCCAAAGTGGCCAGGAGGAGGTCTTAGCTCCAGTTCAATGGAATGTTTGTTGTGTCTCCTGGCAGAAGCACTTCTCCCTCTGGAACCAAAACTTTGGGTCTGCAGAGCACAAAGTCACAAGTCCAGTAAGCAAAATTTTACCTACTAGGTCACTAGGGGTGATAGTGAGTGGAATCACTCCCACTCCACCCCTTGATTCTTGAACTCATGAATCTTGGCTATAGGAGAAACAGTACCATATATTGGACACTCATTCAAAGTATATACTGCCTTCTGGAGGATCCTGCCCAGCCCTCCAGGCTATTGTCACCTAATTGGAACTTTAACTGTGTCTTTAAAAGACCATTCCATCATTCTGCCAAGCCAGCTGCATCTGGGTGGTGGGGAACATGGTAAGACCAGTGGATACCATGACCATGGGCCCGCAGTCGCACTTCTTTGGCTGTGAAGTGAGTTCCCTGGTCAGAAGCGATGCTGTGAGGACTATCATGATGGTGGATAAGGCATTCTGTAAGTCCCTGGATGGTAATTTTGGCAGAAGCATTACATGCAGGAAAAGAAAATCCATAGCCAGAAGTTTCTGTTCCTGAAAGGACAAAGCCCTGCCCCCCCCATGATGGAAGTGGTGCAATGTAGTCAACCTGCCACCAGGTTGCTGGCTGGTCACCCTGGGGAATAGCACCATTTCGGGGGCTCAATGTTGGTCTCTGCTGTTGGCAAATCTGGCACTCGGCAGCAGCCGTAGTCAGATCAGCCTTGGTGAGTGGAAGTCCATGCTGTCGAGCCCATGCGTAACCTCCATCTCTGCCGCCATGACCACTTTGTTCATGGGCGCATTGAGCAATGACAGGGACAGCTGGAGAAAAAGGCTGACTGTCACCAAATGGGTCATCCAATCTACTTGATTATTAAACTCATTCTCTGCTGAGATCACTTTTTGATGAGCATTTACATGAGACACAAGTATCTTCACATCCTTTGACCATTCAGAGAGCTCTATCCACATACTTCTTCCCCAAATGTCTTTCTCACCAATTTTCCAGTCATGCTACTTCCAAGTCCCTGACCATCCAGCCAAACCATTGGCTACAGCCCATGAATCAGTATATAATCGAACCTCTGGCCATTTCTCCTTCCAGGCAAAATGCACAACCATGTGCACTGCCTGAAGTTCTGCCCACTGTGAAGACTTTCCTTCACCAGTGTCCTTCAGAGTTGTCCCAGAAATTGGCTCTGGTGTTGCAGCTGTCCACTTCTGGGTAGTGCCTGCATAGCATGCAGAACCATCAGCAGACCAAGCCCTAGTCTTCTCTTCCTCAGTCAACTGATCATAGGGTACATCCCATGAAGCCATAGGTGCATGCTTGAGCACAGGAAGCATTGTAACAGGAATGGGAACCATAGGCATTTGGGAAACTTCTTCGTGTAGCTTGCTTGTGCTTGTGCCCTCGGGGCCTTGGGCCCAATCGTATATACCACTTCCATTTGATAATCGCTGTGCACATCCTACTTTATGGCTTGGTGGGTCAGGTAACACCCAGCTCATGTGGACAGCTCAGGTCGCATGGTGACTTGGTGGCCCATTGTCAAGCATTCAGTTTCCACTAAGGCCCAGTAGTAGGCTAAGAACTGTCTCTCAAAGAGAGAATGGTTATGTACAGATGATGGTAGGGACCTGCTCCAAAATCCCAAGGGCCTGCACTGTCAGTCCTTATGGGGGCCTGCCTGAGACTCCACGTGGCATCTCTCTGTCTGCCACTGCCACTTCAAGTATCATTGGGTCAATTGACCATATGGCCCAAGTGGCAGAGCAGCCTGTACAGCAGCTTGGACCTGTTGAAGAGACTTTTTCTGTTCTTTTTTTTTTAATTTTTAAAAAAATTTTATTTATTTTTGAATGTGTATGAATGTACTGTCTGCATGCAGGTCTGTGCACCTGTGTCGTGCAATGCCGCGGAGGTCAGAAGAGGGTGTCGGACTCCCCTAGAACTGGAGTTCTCCTGGAATTGGAGTTACAGACGGTTCTTAGCCGCCATGTGGGTGCTGGGGATCGAACCCGGGTCCTCTGCAAGAGCAGTCGGTGCTCTTAACCGCTAGGCCATCTCTCCAGCCCCGAGACTTTTTCTTTTCTAGGTCCCATGCAAAGCTAGCTGTCTTCTGGGTCACTTCATACAGGGGTTGTAGTAACACACCCAGGTGAAGAATGTGCTGTTTCTAAGATCCAAAGAGGCCCACTAGGCGATGTGCTTCTTTCCTGCTGGAAGGAGGAGTCAGGTCCAAGAACTTATCCTTCACCTTAGAAGGAATGTCTCTACATGCTCCACACTACTGAACTCCCAGAAATTTCCCTGAGGCAGATGGCCCTTGAATTTTAGTTGGATTTATTTCCCATCCTCTCATGCGCAAAGCATATGCTTTACCAACAGGTCCAGACTGGTTGCCACCTCCTGCTCACTAGATCCAATCAGCATAATATCATCAATATAGTGGACAAGTGTGATATTTTGTAGAAGAGATAGGTGATCAAGATCTCTTCAACTTCAACGAAGGGCTGGAGAATTGACATACCCTTGAGGTAGGACAGTAAAGATATACTGTTGGCCTTGTCAGCTGAAAGCAAATGGCTTCTGGTGGTCCTAATGGACAAATATTGAGAAAAAAAGCATTTTTCAGTTCAATAGCTGCATACTGTGTACCCACAGATGAGTTAATCTGCTCAAGTAAGGAGACCGTGCAGCAGCTGCAATTGGCATCATTACTTGATTGAGTTTTCAATAGTCAATGGTCATTCTCCATGATCCATTTGTCTTTTGCACAAGCCAAATAGGAGAGTTGAATAGAGATGTGGCAGGATCTGCCACCCCTGCATCTTTCAAGTCCTTGATGATGGGACTAATTTCTGCAGTCCTTCCAGGGATGTGATACGGGTTTTGGTTCATTATGTTCCCTGGTAGAGGCAATCCCAATGGTTTCCATTTGGCCTTTGCAACCATAATAGCCCTCACTCCACAGGTCAGGGAACCAATGTGGGGATTCTGCCAATTTCTGAGTACATCTATCCCAATTATATATTCCTGGACTGGGGAAATGACCACAGGATGAGTTCAGGAACCCACTTGGCCCACTGTGAGTGAGACTTCAGCCAAAACTCAATTCATCACCTGACCTCCATAAACCCCTACTTTAACTGGAGGGCCGCAATGCTTTTGGAGGGTGGTGCCTCCCGGAATCAGTGTCAGACTTGGAAAGTCTGATTATTTCTTTTTCCCCAATGTAGATTTGCCCTAGTAAAAGGCAGATCCCTCTGGGGAAGGGTGGGGGCAAGGCTAGCAGTAGAACTCTTCAGTGTTATAAGGGGGTTGTTCCTCGAAGGAACCTGGCCTTCTCTTTATTCAAGGGGTTCTGGGTCTGTAAACTGCTCAAATCTGGAACTTGGTTGACTGGCCTGGACTCCCTATTACTACAATCCAGTGTAGACTTTCTCTCATTTGTTCTACAGCTTTCCTGCCTTTACAGATGAAATAAAAACTTAGTAGATTCTTACCCATTTCATTCCTGGGAACACCAGGATTGACTAGCGGGTTGACAGGATTGACCAGTAAGGATTCCAGTTCCCCCAAGCCTTTGAATCCCTCATCAGCACTGAGCCACAGGATGTCAAGCACGTCTAGCTCCTTCTGAGTGGGCTGTCTTTTCACAAATATTGCAGCTAACCAATCAAATAACTTTTGGTACTTTTTTTTAACTCCATATTAAACCTAGAATCTCTGCTTTGTGGGTCCATATTGATAAGCTCAGCCTGATCCAATTTTATGTTCCTTTCATCATTATCCACACCCTTAAAATCCATTCCCCCCATATTACCCAGACTTCTGCTTGAATTAATTAGCAACTCATTAAGTTCTTCAATGGTCTAGCACACCCCTTATGGACAACACTTTCTATTTCACCTCTAGGGACCAACTTAGAGTCAGGTTATAGGTCTAGAGGCAAGAATTGCTGAGTGCTGAAAGACATCAGCATTGTCTTGCCTGGCATCTGCAGGGAAGGTCGGTGCCAGTCCTGCAGCCGATGCAGGGTTAATTCCCTTAGACAAGGCTGAGGAGGACTATGGGGGGCTGGGGGTGGGTGGGTAGAGATGCATTCTCTGTTAAGGGTGAAGAGACTTTTTTTTTATTTTTATTTTTGTATGTGTATGAATGTACTGTCTGCCTGTAGGTTTGTGCACCCGTGTCGTGCAATGCCGCAGAGGTCAGAAGAGGGTCTCGGATTCCCCTGGAACTGGAGAAGAATCTGAGGGTTGTCAGTTGACTCTGCCTGCCGGCTGCCAGCCCTCAGTGCAACCTATGCCTTCTGGCTAAAAGATGTCATATTTTCCTTAAGGAAGTGTTTGAAGGCTCCTCCTTGGCAAGCCCAAACCACCATCAATTCTGCCCCTGTGCTCCACACTGGGGTTTTCCCTTCCCATGGTCACCAAATGAGGTCTGGTAAGCACTGTCCTGTCTTGATCTTCCTGTACTGGCCTCCATGATGCAGTCTGGGTAGTCCAACAATGGCAGTCTGTACTCTGAAGAGGCTGAAACCCCAGTAGCTTCTCAGTCTACAAGCTGGATGTCTCAGCTGTCCCTATCTGGCATTGAAGTGGCAATAGATGCTGGTTAGCTGGGTCTGAAAAACCATCTCTGATTAAGAATCCAACACAGTGTTGCCAAGGTGAAATCTTCTGGAAAGTGTTTCCTCAAGGTCCATACACAGAGGCTGTGTCCACAGTGGCCAAGATTGCACTTCAAGCTGGTGACTGACTTGGTAATGTGTATAAGTCTTCCACATCAAACTGGTAGTGAAGGCATGAAGGGGGTCAGAGAGAGTAAGCTGGTGACTGACTTGGTAATGTGTACAAGTCTTCCACATCATACTGGTAGTGAAGGCATGAAGGGGGTCAGAGAGAGCAACTGAGGCTTGGCACCATTTGGCAGTTGGAGTCCCTGCAAAGAGTCCAGGAGGCCATTGATGAAGTACAGCCTCAGTTGCAGTGGAAATTTCAGGATCATGGGCTGACCGCTGACCACCAAGGATATCAGCTGCTGTGGAGTGGAGCAGGCCTGAGACTGAGATTGGAGATATATATATATGAGGGTGGTGCACACCTTTAATTCTAGCACTCAGGAGGCAGAGGTGGGTGGATCTCTGTGAGTTCGAGGCCAGCCTGGTCTACAGAGTGAGTCCCAGGCCAGTTGGGGCTACAAGAGACCCTGTCTCAAAAAGACAAAAAAAAAAATCTGAGGGTTCAAAGTTCTCAGCCTCATTAGCCCCCCCATCTCATCTTGAGTTACAGGAGCACACTCTTTTCCCATCAGTGCCCTCACTTTTATTTCCAACACTCATCCAGGCTGGTACTTAAATTTGCACTGTAAGTCAGATGAATGTATAATGAGGGCTTGGCTTTGATTTTCTGCAGCTTGAGCCCTGTGGCTGCTGGAGAGAAGACACTTTTCCTGGCACATCTACAAACCTTTAGACTGTGTCAATTTGAAGCTGGTTAATTTATCACTGAGCTCATTATTTTTTCTGCATTTTTTATGAAGAATAACTACTTATTAAATGCTGTGTAATAGCTGGGCGTGGTGGCGCATGCCTTTAATCCTAGCACTTGGGAGGCAGAGGCAGGCGGATCTTTGTGAGTTCGAGACCAGCCTGATCTACAGAGTGAGTTCCAGGACAGCTGGGACTACAGGGAGACCCTGTCTCGAAAAGACCAAATAAATAAATAAATAAATAAATAAATAAATAAATAAATAAATAAAATGCTATGTAATAAACTCCAATGTCACACTAGTAAACATTTCCCCATGAATATTTTGACTAAAATACAGAACATAAGCTTACCAGGAATAAGAATACCCCTTTATAGTTCTCTGAGGCCCATGAGGACATGGTTGCTCTAGAGAAAGATTATGAGGAGGTTGGAGCAGACAGTGCTGAAGGAGATGAGGGTGTATGCTGCAGTTTTAGAATGCTTCAATAATTTGACAGTGAGGTTAAGTGCAGATCTAGGTTTTCCTGATGAGCCAAAGATGGAGAGCAGCGTGGACGGCACGCACCAGAGGTAGGAGAGACTGTCTTTGATAAAGTATCTTCTTAACTGTAGAGAGTTTCTGAGAATTACTTGACAGAATGCCAAACCATGCCTTTGACGAGTCCCAAAGAATTGTAGATTTGTTGCTTTCTAGTTGAAGAATAGAGACTCCCTGGTATGCTGGAAAAGCAAGATTGACCGGGACTGCACGCCAGAGCCCAGAGACTGCACGCCAGAGCCCAGAGACTGCACGCCAGAGCCCAGAGACTGCACGCCAGAGCCCAGAGACTGCACGCCAGAGCCCAGGGAAAGCAGCCTACCAACTTACTTGCTGATGCTCTGGACCACCCAGTCCTGCTGGCAGAGAGGGCAGCGATTGTTCGGCTTCACCCACAGGGACATGCAGCAGTTGTGGAAAGAGTGGTTACACTATCCCCAGACCACAACACAGTCCTCTTGTTTGTTTTCAGCTTGACATCTAAGACAGGCATCCATCATTTGGACCCTGCAGATAGCACAGGTATCGCACTCCATGTCCCAGCTCCACATGGCCACCACGTTCCACTTCTTTTTTTTCTTTTTTTATAAATATTTTTTTTTAATTTTATTTATTTCGGTATGTGTATCAATGTACTGTCTGCATGCAGATTTGTGCACCCGTGTTGTGCAATGCCGCGGAGGTCAGAAGAGGGTCTCGGATTCCCCTGGAACTGGAGTTCTCCTGGAATTGGAGTTTCAGACGGCTCTCGGCCGCCATGTGGGTGCTGGGGATCGAACCCGGGTCCTCTGTAAGAGCGGTCGGCGCTCTCAACCGCTAGGCCATCTCTCCAGCCCCCACGTTCCACTTCTTAAGCGAGAACATCTTGTCGCCACCCAACTTGGAACCCAAACCCCCGGAGTGCGAGGACGTGGTGCAGGACTCTTCTGTGTCCTCCGCATCTGCCATGGTGAGGCGGCATCTAGATGTTGGGCATGGAGGTGGGCTGTATCTTTCTGCATTATTTTATCCAGAGGTGCTAGAAACAACCAGGCAGCATCATTATTTTTCCACAAATTATAAAAGTTTCCTATAGAAGTCGCTAAATTCCTTGCTCCTTACAACAGGCAAATTGGAAGACTCAAGTGTGTTTATCTTCATAATTTCTTTTTTTAAAAAAATGTTTATTTTATGTGTTTAAGTGTATTGCCTGCATGTAGGTAGGTGCGCCTGTGTCATGTAGTGCTCCCAGAGAACAGAAGAGGGTGGTGGATGCCCTAGGACTGGAGTTAACAGACCATCGTTAGCCACCTTGTGGGTGCTGGGATTAGAGTGTGGATCCTCTGCAAGAGCAGCCAGTGCTTCTAATCCCTGAGCCCTCTCTCTAGCCCCATAATTTCTTCAAACAGTTCACACCATAAATTTTCAGTGCTGTCCACGCTACTGGGGAGTCTTCAGTGACTATAGGTTTCCTTGAGTTAGAGAGCCTGCTCCAGTTACCATCAAGCCCGTTAGAGAAATTAATCCTTTTAATTCTGTTGCTCATTTTCCCTCACTTTTCATTAATCTTGTTTTGTCCATTGTGGCACTAGGAGCAACAGGCAACAATCCACAGATGTGACAGGCCAGGTGCCACAGCCGGTACCATCTAGGGTTCTGTAAGGATGGCAGACAGGAACTCCTGTGGGCAGGAAGTGAGAGGCAGCCTGCAATGACAGCTGCTCTCCGGTGAGCCTTTGGCGTCCGTCACACCCCACTCTCCCCTGGGCGAGCAGTAGCTTCTGGCTCCCACGGGGAACTCAAGTGTGGTCCTCTGTCATATGCTCTGGTGTAGGAAGCTGCCCTGGGTCTCAGCTGCAACTGCCCTGTAATGACAGAGACCAGGCCAGAATGCACTGCGAACTGCCCCCTCTGCCCTCCAGAGCTGGCAGCCAATGGCCAGTGTCAGCAGCATCCCAGGGAGGTCACTCCAACAAAGAAAGGCAGACAGTCCAGGGATAGGGATGGCTTTCCTGGAAAGACAGATGGAAGGGTGCAGAACTGCATGGAAGTTGGGTATAGCAGAACCTTCCAAGACCTGGGGGTGGCAATGCAGGAGTTTTGTAATCCCAGGAGTCAGGAGGCAGAGGCAGATGGCAAGCTCAGGGGCATCCTGGTCTACACAGTGAGTGCCAGGCCAGGCAAGTTACGCAGTGAGTCTCAAAAAAGAAAAAGAGTGGGACTGGAGGAATGGCCTAGTGGTTAAGAATGCTGACTGCTCTTGCAGAGTACCTGGGTTTGATTCCCCAGCACCAACATGGCAGCTAAGAACCGCCTGTAGCTCCAATTCTAGGAAAACTCCAGTTCCAGGGGAATCCGAGACCCTCTTTTGACCTCCGTGGCATTGCATGACACAGGTGCACAAACCTGCATGCAGACAGTATATTCACACACATACAAAAATAAATTTAAAAAAAAAGAAAAAGAATAAAAGAACACATCCCAAGGTATTTCATCCATGAAAACAAAGACCAAAACTGGGGATGGTAGGACCTGGTTCTGTCTCCTGCAGTGTGTGTGTGTGCGCGCGCATGTGTGTGTGTGTGTGTGTGTGTGTGTAAAAGAAAGAAAGAAAGAAAAAGAAAAAGGATCAGCAACACAGGATCTTAAAACAGCACTGGGGGGGGGCTGGAGAGATAGCTCAGCAGTTAAGAGTGCTGACTGCCCTTGCAGAGGACCTAGGTTCGATTCCCAGCACCCACATGGCAGCTAAGAACCATCTTTAAGCCTAGCATGGCATTACATGTCTTTAATCCTAGCACTTGGGAGACAGAGGCAGGTGGATCTCTGTGAGTTCAAGGCCAGCCTGGTCTACAGAGTGAGTTCCAGGCCAGCTGGGACTAAACAAACACCACCACCAACAACAACAAAACTCACAAAAAACATCACTGAGGACTGCTGCTATTCCTTGCTGTCTGTCTCAAGGTCTGCCTAGAAGGGAGGGCTCCCAACTGCAGCATCCTGTCATCATGAACTCCAGCACAATTTGAGACAGGGTCTCCCTGCAGCCCCAGCTGCCCTGGAACTCTCTATGTAGACCAGGCTGGCCTTGAACTCACAGAGATCAGCCTGCTTCTGCAGGGACTAAAGGCACGTGCTACGATGCCCAGTGGCCTATACTCTCTTAAACCAGGAGCCAAGATATATCCTTGTTCCTTTAAGTGGCTTCCTATCAGGGATTTAGTCACAGCAATGAGAGAAGTAGCTAACGCAGGGAGTGGTCGGAAGGGGGCACAGCTGTCCATTAACGAACGTGCACTTGGTACCACAGAAGTGGAAAACAATTATTTGTTGAGTGAATGAGTTAACTGATGGAAAGGGAGTTGAAAAAGTTTTGTACCTAGACAGTTATGGGCATTCACTTCATAGCTAGAATGTGTTTCAGGAAGAAAACTAAAGATGCCCAGCTGGATTTAAGTTTTTATTTGCCGACCTGCATCTTATTCTGTGTTGTTCTAACCCCAAGAAACAGTTTTTAAAGTTTGACTGTGTGGCTGGGTATGCACCTGGAGGCCAGTGTCTTTTTCTTTTTTTTTAAATTTTTTTTATTATATAGTTTGTGTATGAATGTATTGTCGTGCGTGATGGTCTGCTGCACCCACGATGTCGTCGAATGCCGCGGAAGTCAGAACGAGGGTTCTCGGATCCCCTGGACCTGGCAGTTTCTCCTGGAACTTTGGAGTCTTCAGCACGGGTTCTCAGCCGCCAGTGGTGCTGGGGATCGAACCCGGGCCTCTGCAAGAGCGGTCGGCGCTCTTAACCGCTAGGCCATCTCTCCAGCCCGCCAGCTTTTTCAAACATTCTCCACTTTGTGTATTGAGTCAGGGTCTCTTACTGAGCCCAGATCTTGCTGATTTGCTGAGCCCGGCCAGCTGGCTTTGGGGGACCCTCTGCCTTTGCGTCACTAGAGCTGGGATGGCAGGTGGAACATCAGGCCAACCTAAGAATGTTGAAAAATCGTTTTTTATTTTTTTATTTTCCCTTTTTTTTTTTTTTTTTTATTTTTATTCATTTTGTATCTGTCTTTTGCCTGTGTGCCATGTTGTGCAGTGGCCATGAAGGTCAGAAGGCAGTGGATGCCTGAACTGAAGTTGTGGATGGTTGTTGGCCACCCATGTGGGTTCTAGGATTTAAACTCAGTTCTTCTGCAAGAACAGCCAGTGTTCTTAACCACCAAGCCATCTCCCCAGCCCCTTAAATGTTTATTTATTTCTTATTTACTGGTCGTGTGTGTACACGAGAGGAGGCATGTATCACTGTGGGTGTATGGAGGTCAGAGGACAACTCTGTGGAGTGGGTCCCCCCCACACCTTTATGTGGATTCTAGAGATCAAACTCAAGTTACCAGGCACGTAGGGCAAATGTCTTTACCCCGTGAGCCATCTTGCTGTTCCTCCATCCTGGCATTTTTGCGGGTGATGGAGATTGAAACTCAAGTCCTCACATTTGTACAAGTGCTTTAACAAGTAGCCATGGGTTGGAGAGATGGCTCAGCAGTTAAAGAGTAGAGCTGAGTGTGCTGGTGCACACCTTTAATCCAGCCACGTGGGAGGCAGAGGCAAGCAATCGTCTGTGGGTTCAAGCCAGCCTGGTCTACAAAGTTGT
>VZQC01007008.1:1264653-1319928 GCA_009823505.1 Rhizomys pruinosus | reverse complement strand
CACAGCTTAGCTTGCCATAAGAATTAATACTGTGTAAATGCCTATACATCCAATTGCTTGCACTTTGTTAGTATGACTAAAAAGGTATCACGTGATAAGCTGTTGTTCTAGTTTGTCTTCCATTGCTGTGACAAAACACTCTGACCGACACCAACTTGGGGAGGAAAGGGTTTATTCAGCTTACATCTCCCGGGTCACAGTTCATCACTCAGGGAACCCAAGGCAGGAACTCAGGGCAGGAACCTGGAGGCAGGAGCTGAAGCACAGGCCATGGAGGAATGCTGTTCACTGGCTTGCTCCTCTGGCCCAGCCCACCTTCTTTTTTTTTTAATTTTATTTATTTCTGTATGTGTATGAATGTACTGTCTGCATGCAGGTCTGTGCACCCGTGTCGTGCAATGCCGCGGAGGTTAGAAGAGGGTCTCGGACTCCCCTGGAACTGGAGTTCTCCTGGAATTGGAGTTTCAGATGGTTCTCGGCCGCCATGTGGGTGCTGGGGATCGAACCCAGGTCCTCTGCAAGAGCGGCCGGCGCTCCCAACCGCTAGGCCATCTCTCCAGCCCCAGCCCAGCTTCTTATACGGTACACAGCAACCTACCCAGGGTGACACCACTCATTGTGGGCTGGGCCCTCCCACACTGCTCGACACTCAAGACAATACTCCACAGATGTGGCCACAGGCCAGTCCAATGGAGCCAGTTCCCCAATTGAGGCTCCCTCAACCCAGGTGTGTCAAGTTGACACTAAAGCTATCCAGCACAGCTGTCAACCCATGAAGGGGAACAACCTGAACAGACTCGAGTCCAAAATGACAACTCCAAAGAAAGTAGACTGTTTTCTTCTCACCCACTTGTGCCCCTTTCCCAAAGCCCAGGGAACGAATTGCGGAAGAGGAGGCGTGGTAGAATGTAAGGGCTTCAGAGAGATAGGGGTGAATCATGAGACTACAGCAATATAGTCTGGACTCCTAACTGATCAACATGCCTGTGCATACAAGCTTCTCCAACTGGACTATGGGAACCTTGGGTTGTTCAAAATTTGGACATAGATACTTGCAAAATACACCAATTACCTAATTGTATGGCAAACTGAGTAAACATCGATGTTATCTGCAAACAACTGTGTTATTATATTGTAGAATCCCTTAAAATAAACAAATAATAATAATAATAATAATAATAATAATAATTGCCCTTTGGAGCTGGAGGTGAAGTGGGAGAACTCATGCTTAGCACTCATAAGGCCTGGGCTCCATGCCCCACACAAACGCCTAATAAGTAAACAAAAACAACACCCCCCACACGACAAAGGAGCCCAAGTGACCCGGAGAAACATCAGAACCTCAGCCTGCATCTCACCAGCTCTCTGAAGACAGAGAATAGAGGAGCAGAGAAGAGCCCCCTGGACTGTGTCTCTCCAAAGAAGTTACCCTGCTGATCTTTTGTTTGTTTTTTCTCATTATTTAGAGAATATGTTATTAGTTTCTGTAATCAAACCCACATAGATAAGACCTTACATATTTGATATAGTAATATCACTGTACAAATGGGAAAAACTTAAGCTTAACATTTGTAGACCAATATGGCTGATAATTTCTGTACAATGCCCACTCAACACAGAGGGGTACTTTTTCCCAAAGTTGACAGCACAGCCAAAGTTTTCAAAGAATTCAAGTTCCAGGGGAATCCAACACCCTCTTCTGACCTCCATGGCACTGCATGACACAGGTGCACCAACCTACAAGCAGACAGTACACTCATACACATAAAAATTTTTTTTTTAATTTTTAATTTTTTAATTAAAAAAAATTAGAAAAAAAAGAAAATTAAACATGGATGGCACTAGATGATCCCTGAGTGTGACCTATTACAGTAATCAAGAGACTTGCCTTGAACATGACATGGGAGAGTGTGTCACCAGACTGTTTACAGGAAGTAGAAGGGCACGAGAAAATTATGGTGAATATCATCTCTTAGTACTACACGATGAATCATGGAGGTACACAGTAATTAGGAGCCTGCCCTGTGTGTAATTGTAGGGCTAAGTGCTTTGATGCAAATGGCACTGCCTAGGAGCTGGAGAGATGGCTCAGCAGTTAAGAGCACCGACTGCTCTTGCAGAGGACCTGGGTTCAAGTCCTAGCACCCACATGGTAGCTAAGAACCATCTTTGACTCCAGTTCCAGGGGAATCCGACACCCTCTTCTGACCTCCATGGCATTGCATGACACGGGCGTACCTACCTACATGCAGACAGTACACTCATACACACAAAAATATAAAATAAATAACCAAAAACAAATGGCATTAAGATAGTTTGCTAAAGCTATATATTCTACTGCCACCAGACAGCCATTTCTCAACAGCATCATAATTTTATGACCTCTGTCATATATGTGGTTACATGCCATTATGTGCTGTGTGACTGTGTGTGTTGGTTCATGGTCTCCGCCATACCTAGAACAATGCCTGGCTCTGGAAATGTTCTTTGGTGACAGTTCACTAAGAAATGAATGAATGCTTCTGTTAAGATGGACTCAAGTCTTCAGACTAAAATACACAAGGCTGTCAAACAGGAAAACTTGCCTGTCCCACTTTGGGAAACTCGTGGGAAACTCTCCAGCAGTATTCACTGCAAATATACACACCTCCTAGGGTCTAGGAACTTGACTCCTGGGTCTACACCAAGAGAAAGAAGCTTGTATATTGAGGGAAAGACAAAGGGGGTAACAGCCCAAGCCCAAGACAGGGTAACTGCCCTGCTGGCAGAAACAGTGGCGTTCTAAGAAGACACTTGTGTTCCATGGCCTTTGGCTAAGAAATCAGTTTCCCCAGGAATCTTGTGCTAGGGAGAGGAAAAACTTGAAACCCTGGAGCCAGGCAGAGATGGAACTAGTTTGTTTCCAGGAAAGATTTAACACCTGTCAGACAAACTTGCAGGAGAGACTAGAGCTGGGGGGGGGGTGTCATAGAAAGACGGTGTAGACGTGTCTGCTGGTTTAAGCCTTCCCCTGTGCCAGGACCCCCAAATGGATGAAGGAAGTCGCTGAATCTCTTTATTCCTGTTTCCAGTGTGGCCCCATTGACTGAATCAGTTCTGCTGTCAGTTTGGCTTGCAGTTGGCTTATTGAGGATGAGTGGCTAAGCCTGGCTGGTTAGGGCTGGTAGGGCACAGCCAATAACTCCAATAGCAAAGTGGGCAGGCCAGCCCACAGACTGGAGTGACAGTGTGGGGGTCTGCCACTCACAGCAAGTTGACACGAGTGGAGAGGAGAGATGAAAGCATCCCAGCAGCTTCTGGAATCATGCTATTCGGGGACATTTCCCCTCTTCCCATAGCAGCCGGCATCAGATGCTTTTTATCTTATCAAAGAAACAAAAGTGAGTATTTGAACTTATTTTGGACTCACAAGAAAGTCTGACCCTTGCTGGGTTTCTCCCAGTTGGTGCACTTTCAGCCTCATCTTCCTGCTGGTTTGGGAGCTCATTTGAGCTGTTGGGGTTCTTTTGTAGGTTTATTGTTATTGTTCTGATTTGGGGTTTTTTGTAGAGGGATCCTTTTGTTTTTTTTATTTTTTTATATATTTTTTTACATTTTATTTATTTTTGTATGTGAATGAATGTACTGTCTGCATGTAGGTTTGTGTACCCGTGTTGTGCAATGCCACGGGGGTCAGAAGAGGGTGTCGGATTCCCCTGGAACTGGAATTCTCCTGGAATTGGAGTTACAAATGGTTCTTAGCCACCATGTGGGTGCTGGGGATCGAACCTGGGTCCTCTGCAAGAGCAGGCGGTGCTCTTAACTGCTAGGCTATCTCTCCAGCCCCAAGAGAGGGATCTTTTTGAACGACTGTTGGTCACTACCATTTGGTGACGGGGCGGGGGGGTTCCTTCTGTGGCTTTTCTCCCTTGGAAGGATGGGTCTTGTCAGTTTGGAAGCTCTTCTAAGCAAATGTGTAGTGCTGTTGAACTATTTGGGCATCTGCCATGTGACAGGTAGGGTCTGGAGGTTCTCCGGCCATTGGGTTCTGTAAAACCATTTGAGATGGAGAAACAGTATTGCAGAGAACTGTGCTGTGATTTATGTGACCCACGAAAATATGCACATTTGATGCCCTTGAGGGAGAGCTCTAGCTGACTGGCCCTGTGAACTTAGCACGCTGTGATGGCTAATCTTGGTGGCCCACCTTACAAGCCTGAGGAAAGAGAGCCTCAGTTGAGGAATTCCCTCCATCTCACTGGCCTGTGGACCACACTGTGTGGCATTGTCTTGACTGTTAATTAATGTCAGAGGGCCAGCCCAGTGTGGGGGCACCATCCCCAGGCAGGGGGTCTGGGCTATATGAAAGAAAAGTAGCTCTCTTATATTGGGAATCCCTTAGCAGGTTCTAGAATTAAGCTACCATTTATTTTCAGACTTAGGTGGTTTTGCTATATGGGTGAGGGTATGTATGCACAAAATCAAAAGAATGTGGGGAAAAAAACACAGTATCTTATGGGAGTGCTTCCTAGTATATCTTTTGTCTTTTTTAAAATTTTATTCTTTTTTTTTTTTTTTTTTTTNATAAATAAAATAAAATTTAAAAAGCTTTAAAAAATAATATTTGTGAGGCTGAGATGGGAGAATTTCAAGTTTAAGGCCAGCCTTGGTTACACCACAGTACATATTTTTTTGAAGACTATAAAAGTGAAAAGAAAGAAATAACAAAAACTTATTTCAAATAAAAGTAGACTTGAACCAGACACATAATAAGATGTATGGTAATTTTATTAATTTGAATGTGCAGTCTTTATTCCTTGGGTTTTTCCATTTTATCCAGCTAGCTCTAACAATCCCTGCTATTTTTTTCACAGCCACCGCTGATGCAAGGCCATGATGACCTCCTGACCTTCTGTATGCAGTTTTTAGCAGAAAGGGAGCTAGCTAACTAATTAGGCTGGTCACTAAGAAAATATCGGGCCCAGAATGCTGACATCCACAGAAACAGCGTGTGGGGCTGCCTGCCCAGCTGGCCAGGAATGCCTACCTCAGGCTTTTATCTCATACTGGAAATTAGCTTTGTTTTGCTGTTTTTTATACTTGACAGATTATATAAAAGTTTGACGAATTTGTGGGATAAAGACTGCACCAGGTGACAAGATCTACACTGGGAAAATTAATCACTTTGATCTGGAGAGGTAACCCAGTCACCTGTCTAATTGAAATAGGGAAATTGACAGACTAGAGAAATTTGCTTTGGCTGTTGAAACTGAGACCAGCTTCAAATGAGGGTTAAGATTTTTCCCTATATGAAAAAACCAGCTATCTTAATAATTGTCTCTACCCTGCCCTGATGCTTTCTATACCTCCAGATCAGAGGTGGGGTGCAGGTGGAAACAGAGGCCAGCGTGAAG
Organism: Rhizomys pruinosus; assembly: GCA_009823505.1. Taxonomy (NCBI): domain Eukaryota; kingdom Metazoa; phylum Chordata; class Mammalia; order Rodentia; family Spalacidae; genus Rhizomys; species Rhizomys pruinosus. Next base: position 1,314,535 of record VZQC01007008.1, on the reverse strand, counting down.
GTGTGTCTAAGGAGTCTGAAACAGAATTGAGTAGAACATAAACAGAGGCCAGTGTGAAGGTGTGTCTAATGAGTTTGAAACAGAATTGAGTAGAACATAAACAGACTATTGCTGTCTATTTTTCATAGCTTGGATCAAACTCCCTAGAGCAATTATTAGAACTGTTGTTAAAATTGCTCCCATTTTTTTTTGTCAACAGTATACCAGGAATTCTTGTGTTTGATATTTTTTTAACTTCTCTAATTCAGATTCTGTGTCTGTCAGCCTGGACTTGCCTATTATTAAAATGAATACATAATAAAAATAATGAGCACTTAATATGCATTATGCACCAGGTTCTTGTTTGAGCACTTCGCTAAACTTTAATACCTACAGCAGCTCCATAAGGTGGTAGGCACTAAACTTATAGCCATTTTACAGTGGCAATCCAAGGCTTAGGGAGGTTAAATAACTCACCTAAACTCACACAGCTAATACTTTACAAAGTCAGAATTCAAAGTAAAGTAGTAATACTTGAGATAGCTTTTGTAATCAAGTGAAATTAAGGTCTTTGAGGAAAACAAGACCTAACTTATAACCAAAAGGCCAACAATTTAAACATCTGTTGTGATTGTAAAAGGATGAAACTATTGTCACCTGTTCTTCTGTTTGTTGCTATTCAATGTGCCAAACCACTACTTTGAGACAAAGAAGCTTCTAATATTAAAATAAGCTCAACAGTGAACTTCTGCTCAAAACAGTAAACTTCTGCATGGAAAATTTTAAAAGAGACTGAGAAAACGATGAACAACATGTTTGGCAGAATGCGTGAGCTCTGGTAGGGTGGGGGGGCAAGGAAAGGGGCATGGGTCTAGATTTGATTGGAATTTTTTTTTTTTTGTCTTTTCGAGACAGGGTCTCCCTGTAGCCCCAGCTGTCCTGGAACTCACTCCATAGACCAGGCTGGCCTTGAACTCACAAAGATCGGCCTGCCTCTGCCTCCTGAGTGCTAAGATTAAAGGCATGCACCACCATGCCTGGCTTGATTGGAAATTTTGTATGAAATGCACAAAGCTTCCATAAAAATTGGCTTTGAAAAAAAAAGTAGCTGACCTTGAGCCTGAGAACAGCCAGTAAGCAGTGTTCCTCTGTAGTTTCTGCTCAGAACTCCCCTCTATGATGGACTGTACTTGTATTATAAAGTAAACTCTTTTCTCTCTAAGGTAAGTTTGGCCAGAGTGGTTTATTACAGTAACAGAAAAGGAGACTAGATCAGCAGTGAGGTAAAGACGGCCTCTGCCCTAGAGCTTCTGAAAGTAACCAAGAAACTTCCAGCCACTTCATGTTTGTGTTTCTGGCTTTTCATTACCCACCGAAGACAACGATCTGGCATACCACTTTTGAAATCTGTATGGATGTTGTACATATGGTTGAATGTGAGTGGGGTGATTTCTATTGTTTCTGTGTCTGGCTCTAAATATGCAAGGATTTAGAGAATCCAATAAAAGGAACTAATTTGATACTGAATTTTGAATACTGGACTTTACCTCAGGCAGGCTTATCTAAAATGCTAAGTCATAGCCTGGAACTCACTCTGTAGACCAGGCTGGCCTTGAACTCACAGAAACCCACCTGCCTCTGCCTCCCAAATGCTAGGATTAAACGTGTGTGCTACCACGCCAAGCAATGCATGCTTTTAATCCCAGCACTCAGGAGGCAGAGGCAGAGGCAGGCAGATCTCTGTGAGTTCAACATCTACATAGGAGTTCCAGGCCAGCTACAGGAAGACCCTGTCTCAAAAACAAAAATCAAAACAAATGAAAAAAAAACCTGAAATAAAATAAAATGCTAAGTAAATGAAATGTTAATCTTGGGGCTGGAGAGATGGCCTAGCGGTTAAGAGCTACAACTGATCTTGGAGAGGACCTGGGTTCCAGGGGAATTCAATGCCCTCTTCTGATCTCCGAGGCATTGCACGACACAAGTGCTCAAACCTACATGCAGACAGTACATTCATACACATACAAAAATAAATAAAAAAAAAGAAATGTTAATCTTTTGAGCTGTCTCCCTTGAAATGGATTAGATCTGAGGCTTCAAGTGTCAGTTTTAGAAACAGCTGAGGAAAAATCTGATTACATGATGGACTAGAAGGATAAGTTACAAAGTGATTAAATTGTTAGAACATGCTTTTATTAAATGCTTAGAAAAATCTCAAAACTGCTTTTTGCTAGAGAAACTTAAGATGTAAAACTGAAAGATTAGTTTAGGATTAACTGTTGTAAGGTCGCACTGAGAGACCACTCACTTAACCACATGGAATTTTAAAGAAGGGTTTAATTTAATTAGGATCCCAGGCCGGCACTCAACTCAGGAGGAGCGTAGCCTCAAGTTGTGGGTTACAGGGAAATATTTAAGTACAACAGTCAAGGTTTAACACCACAGTTAAAGTTACCAATCAAAGGGAAGCACACAAAGCATCAAGCCAATTATAGAAGCAAGAGACAACAGTTAAAATTCACCAATCAAGGGGAAATGCACGAAGCAAGCAAACCAATCTTGTCTGAGCACACTGTCCCTGGGTTTTATAATCCCGTCTCTCAATAATCCTCTATCTCATTCCCCCCTCTCATTGTGAGGTCTTCAGATCCTTGAAGGAAGTTCATAAGAGTTGAGCACAGTTGGTGTTTTCAAGATGGAATGATCTCCACTAGTGAGGGTGTGTGTGTATTGGGTCCTTAGCACCATGAGTTTAATAGAATTTACCCACTGGTTAGCAACCAGAAGGATAAGTAGGAGTCCCACCAGGTCACTGAGGAGGGTGGTCAGCCAGGGAGAAAAGAATAATAACTCCTACAGTTATTGCTTTGTTGCCCAGCCCGTTCCCTTTCCTGGAGTGGTTGTTTTACTAAGGTTAAACTCTCTTTAATGACCCCAGAGACGTTGACATAAAAACAACACTGCTCTCCTAGGACCATACATAGTCCCCCCTGCCAGAGAAAAAGTAAATCAAGTCCCCTCTGGTTCTGAAGAACCACCTCTGCTAAGGAGGCATGGGAATCTGAGAGGAATTGGACTTACTGGTAGAGTTTACCTAGTGTTTTATCTTCCTGAGCAGAAAGTTCTTTGAAATTGGAGTCAGATTTTACAAGGGCAGCTGTCCCTAGACCTATAAGAATGGGCTGCCCGGCGTAGTGGTGCACGCCTTTAATCCCAGCACTCGGGAGGCAGAGGCAGGCAGATCTTTATGAGTTCAAGGCCTGGTCTACAGAGTGAGTTCCAGGACAGCTGGGGCTACAGGGAGACCCTGTCTTGAAAAAGACCAAAATAAATAAATAAATAAATAAATAAATAAATAAATAAATAAATAAATAGCTATCCCAGTCCCTATCAGAAGGGGAACTAGGACAGAGGCAGTAATGTGTTACCACCAGGTTCTGATATGGGAGTCGAGGGGCATAAGGTGCTCTCTGCTGCCCTCCCCTGAGAAATAGTAAACCTGAGGAAGTACATGTACCAAGACCTAAAATCAGATTGGGACTCCAACACCTAAGGGGCTAAGGCAGGGTGTCAGGCCAGATAGACACTTCAATCCAGTGCCCTTAGGAGAGACCAAATATGTGGTGTGGTCTGGGAGCAGAGAAATGGTGGAATTGCAGTAAGTCTTACAAGGTTCAGGATCAGAGGGCTGGCTGGAGGCAGTAAAACAAGTTCCCTGTCCCTGTGTTAGTAGGGGTTTAGTGCCCCAGGGCACAGGCGAAGGGCATCGGAAGCAGAGAGTTTTCTAACCTGTGTCTCCAAATCTCCTATTTGAGCAACAGTACCTAAACCCAAGTAATAGGGTGGTCTGGGATCCCAGCAAAGCCAAGAGTCCTTGACAAGGCTGGGGTTGGACTTGTTAAGGAGCTGGAAAGTGGAGGTTACAATTTGCAGAGGAGCGAGCTGTAGCAGGTTAGTTGATCCCATTAGCCCAACTGTGTTAGTAAGAGGTGGATTTGTAGGCCTAGGCACACAAGTGGGATTTTTATGGAACACATGGGGGTTTAAGACTTGGTTGGGGCCTATAGGAATTGAGGGATTTACTGGGGGGTAAACCTCTGAATGGTGGAAAGGACCCCCAGGTAATTCCCAGTCATGTAGAGATGCAGGCCCCAAGTTTTCCCTGTGGACCAACTAGGCTTTTTCTCCTTTGGGCCATTGGACAGTATAGTTAAGTTGATGGGGTTATTTCCTGCTCCCCCTTCCATCCTTTGAAGGTTATAAAATCAGTTCCTTTCTCTTGGGTCTCGGCCCCTCGCCCCTGCATAGTTTAACAACCCCATTGTGGACAATAATATGCCTCATTACATTCCCACTTACCTGATGGGCATAGATAAAAGGAGTGAGGGGCTAGATATCACTGTTGTTGGGGGCCCCAGCATCCCACATCATAGTTACATGAGTCGTTTTCCAGAACGTCTGAATCCTCAGGCATATCCCAGTCACCTATGAGCAGGTCACAAAGATCGAACAAGAAGGAAAGTGCCTCCCAACGAGGATGTTTCTTTACAAGTTGTCCATGAAGGGTTCTGGTCAGGGTCTAAGTCACCTGCCTGGCTTGGTGAGGAGTTAAGGACACATAAAAAGGAAGTGAGAAGAACATCCCTTTTTAGTTTCACCTTCAAGGGATTGTAGATCTTCTTGAGGTGCCGTCGTTCCGGGACGTAGTCCTGGTGGGCCTTCTTAGTATGGGACTGATGTGTCTGGTGGTTTTTCCTTGAGACCTTGACAGTGGTCGGAGTGGTCAGGATCACTGGAAATGGACAGTCCACTTGGGTTTGAAACAAGACATGCTAAATCTGTGAACCCACGCCCAATCAATTCCCTGGTTCAGGTGTTGGTAAGGGACTTGCCAAATCTTCATCAGGGTCCAAACAGTGAGTCTGCCGAACCAGGTAGTGGATTTATTTCAAGGCACTTTGTAGGCCCTGTAGAGATCTGAATAGATCTGTGTTAGAAATTTGAGTTAGACATTCATCCCCTATTTTAGGTATGAGGGGCAGGGGTCTTCCAAACATAATTTTGTAAGATGTTATACTCTGTACATAAGGGGGACATCTCACTCGAAGGAAAGAGAAGGAAGACTTACCTAGTTCCCGCCACTCTCTGCCATTAACTTAGTCAATGTCGCCTTTAATGTTCTAGTCATTCTTCCTACCTGTCCTGAGCTTTGGGAGTCATAGATACAATGAAACTTCCAATTTATATTTAATGCCTGAGCCACCAGCTGGGATACTAAGGAAATAAACCTAGGCCCACCATCTGATCCTAAACCTGAAGGAAGGCCAAATGGGGCACCAATTTCTGTAGTAATTTTTTTGAAACTATTTGGGCAGTCTCCCCTTTGGTGGGGAATGCCTCGGCTCATCCTGAAAAAGCGCCTATAAACACAGGCAGGTAGGAATATCTGCCTGGACCCGCTTTCATATTGGTAAAGTCTATTTCCCATATTTCACCAGGGTTACTTCCCCTCAGTCTTTTTACCATCAGGAATTTTTTCCTCCTCTGGAGTTGACCTGAGCATAGGTCAAACATCTTCTACTATATCTTGAATTAGATTAGTCAGCAAGGGTGTGAAGGACTCCCTGGGCTAATTTAGCTAGGTTGGTTGCTCCACGATGAATGGCTGTTTGTATCTCTGAGAGCCATTGGCATGCCAAAGGCTGTGGGAGGACAGGTCTTCCATTCTCAGGAAAAAACATCCGTCCCTTTTTCTAGCTCGCAAACTCCAGGCTTGTGCAGTCTCCTCCCATGAGTAGATGGGCTCCTCCGGCAACAAGTGGAGTAGAAGGGTGGGATGGTAGGCAGGAGGACGGCTTCAGGGGCAAGGTTGGCCACCCTGGCTACTTCTTTTGCCGTCCGGTCAGCCAACGCTTTTCCCTTGGCTTCTGGTGTGTCCTCTTTTGTATGAGCTTTGCAGAGGATAATAGCCAGTCTCTTAGGTAATCAGAGTGCATCCGGTAAGGCCAAAATTTCTGTTTTATTGTTAATGTCCTTCCCGGCTAAGGTGAGCAACCCCTGTTCCCAGTAGAGTGCCCCATGGTCATGAACAGTAGCAAAAGCATACCTGCTATCAGTATAGATGTCAGCAGTCTTTCCTTGTGCAGCCACAGGCCTGGGTCAGGGCTATCAGCTCAGCCTTCTGAGCGGAGGTTCCTGGCCTCAGTCCTCTTGCCCAGAGTATTTCCTTATTAGTCACTACTGCAGCCCCTGCCTTTCTGACTCCTTCCTGCAAGAAACTGCTTCCGTGCTTGTAAAGAGTCACTTCAGCATTTGGCAATGGCAAGTCCTTAAGATCCTCCTGAACTCCTGTTGGGGCTAGAAAAATATCTGGACAATGGTGTTGGGCTTCCTCTGGAGGCTCATCAGGAAGGAAGGTGGCAGGATTTAAGGTTGTAGCCTCTGAGAAAGTTATCCTGGGTGGGTCCAGAAGTAAGACCTGATATTGGGTGATACGAGCGTCAGAGACCCATCTGTCAGGTGCTGTCCTTAGGAGGCTCTCCACCAAAAGGGGCCAGGTCATGGTCATGTCCTGCCCCAGGGTCAGTTTTGAGGCTTCCTTACTAAGATGGCAGTAGCTGCAATTGCCCACAAACAGCTTGGCCATCCCTGCAGCTACTGGGTCTAGGCTCTTTGACAAATAAGCCACAGGTCTCTTCCATGGCCCCAGATTCTGGGTTAATACCCCTCTGGCAGTCTTGTGGGCCTTGTGGACAGATGGAAAGGTTTAGATACGTCCTGGAGTGCCAAGGCAGGCCTGACATGAGAGCAGGCTTAAGGAACTCAAAGGCTTTTTATTCCTTTTCTCCCCATTGAAAGGGTGCATCTGCCTTACCCATGGCTGCATATATCGGGGCTCCTAGCTTGGAAGATCCTGGAATCCAGAGTCTACAGTATCCGGTTGCCCCCCAAAATTCTCTGAGCAACCACCTGTTACTAGGAGTTGAGATATTTAGTATGGCCTGGATTCTCTCCCTCCCCAAGGATCTCTGACCGTCATGGACAGATATACCTGGGCCTTTTGGGGCGATACTTTGTGCCCAAGTCTTGCCAGCTCCTCCATTAGATCCTTGGAAGCCATGTCACATTCCTTGGTATCATGGGCAGCCAGTAGGCGGTCGTCCACGTACTCAAAGGGTGTTACTTCTGGGTGGGGTTCTCTGTAGGCTTGTAAGTCTCTGCAGAGGGCCTCATCAAATAGAGTGGGTGAGTTTTTAAACCCTTGCGGGAGACGGGTCCAGGTGAGCTGCCCACTGACCCATCAGGGTCAGCCCCTTCCAAAGTGAAAATGGGCTGGCTTATCTTTGCAACTGGGAGGGAAAAGAAGGCATCCTTGAGATCAAAGACAGAGTAAATTCTTCTGTGAGGACCCAGCTCACTTAGGAGGGTGTATGGGCTTGGGACAGTGGGATGAATAGTCTCTGCCCATTTATTAACTTCCCTGAGGTCCCATACTGGCTGGAATTCAGATGACCTAGGTTTAGGTACGGGGAAAAGAGGCATATTCCGGGGGCTGGAGAGATGGCCTAGCGGTTAAGAGTGCCGACCGCTCTTGCAGAGGACCCGGGTTCGATCCCCAGCACCCACATGGCGGCCGAGAACCGTCTGAAACTCCAATTCCATGAGAACTCCAGTTCCAGGGGAATCCGAGACCCTCTTCTGACCTCCGCGGCATTGCACGACACGGGTGCACAAACTTGCATGCAGTCAGTACATTCATACACATACAGAAATAAATAAAATTAAAAAAAAAGAGGCATATTCCAGGCAGAATGACATGAAACTAAAATTCCAAGGTCCCTGAGATGATTGATATGTTTGGCTATGCCCTTCCTATCCTTCAGGCTTATCGGGTACTGTCAGACCTGTATGGGTTGGGCTGTAGCTTTTAATTCAGTCACAAGGGGGCTCAGACTTATTACTAGCCCTGGAGGACTGGTCTCTGCCCAAATGAGAGGAATTTCTTGCTTCTAGATCTCCAAGTGTTCCAGGGACTCTATCCCAACGGGATGTGACTGAGTCTCGAGGAGTTGGTATTCCTCTGACAGGGGCAGGACACCAGGATCCGTGAAGGGGCCTGTAACTTTAAGTCCATAGTCCATCAGTAAATTCAATTTTTGCTCTAAGTTTGTGGAGCAGGTCAGTCCCCAGCAGTGGAAAAGGGCATTCAGGGTTAAGGATGAAGGAGTGAGTGACTGTACCTGTAGTCAGGTCAGTAAGACGAGCCTGTGCATGAGGGTATCCGTCGATCTCTCCAGTGGCCCCCTGAATAATGGTGGTCTTTCCTGTCTTTTCCCATGAGGTTCTTTTAGCACAGATATCGCAGACCCTGTGTCTGCCAGAGAAGTGGCATCTTTCCCTTCCTCCTTCAGGGTTACCATCAGCTCACGAGGGTCCAAGGAAAAGCTGTGGCCCCATCAGGCTTCAGTGTCTGGAAGCCCGCTGGGTTGGAGTCTGGGAGGAAGGCTTTCCTTGATTTCTCCTCCTTGGACATTCCCTTTTCCAGTGTCCCCTGCCGAAGGCGCATTGGTCCCTTCCCAGGGAAGCTCTCTGTTCAGGTCCTCTGCCTTCTCTGTTTCAGTCCTTCTGAGAAGAGGTTTCTGGCTGCATGGCCATGATCGGGGACCTGCAAAGAACTTTTAGCTCTTTTTGTCCCTCCACTGGGATATCTCAATTTACGGATACTTTATTGGCTATTTCTACTAATTTGGATATTAAGCCCTTCCAATTTTCGTAATTTTTTTCTTTTTTCGTTTTTTTTTTTTTTTTTTTTTTTTTTTTTTTTTTTTTTTTTTTTTTTTTTTTTTTTTTTTTTTTTTTTTTTTTTTTTTTTTTTTTTTTTTTTTTTTTTTTTTTTTTTTTTTATTTTTTTTTTTTCGTTTGAATTTTTTTTCTGCTTTTAGGTTTGTGCCCATTTGTGGTCAAATGCCGCGGAGGTCAGAAGAGGGTGTCGGATTCCCCTGGAACTGGAGTTTCAGACGGCTCTCGGCCGCCATGTGGGTGCTGGGGATCGAACCCGGGTCCTCTGCAAGAGCGGTCGGCGCTCTTAACCTCTAGGCTTATTATTTTTTTTTTTTAGCCGGAACACCAACCTCCACTACCACAAATTATGCAGTCGAGTTTCCCACCTTTGGGGAAATCGCAGGGGTCAGCACATCCGGAGTGCAATGGATGAGCCTCGCCCTGGGAAAACCCCCTTTGTGATCATGGTATCTCCCCTCCTTGGAACACAAAGGCGATGTTAACAATTCACCTGTTCTCAGGTGCCTCCAGATCCAGGGAGAGTAAAAGTGGTAAACTTTATACAACCTCTCTAGAAAAGCCCTGGGTACCTCTTCTGGGCCCTGCACTACTTGACCTATCTTAGAAAGGTTAGGGGACCTCCTAGCAGCTGCTCTAATTACCTGAAGCAGAGTCTGGCAGTACCTGGTAAGAGAGTCCCAGCCCTCTCGGGAGTTGTTTTCCCAGGCCGGCCTTCGAAGGCAGAACATCTCCTACTCCACCATATCTGGGTCCATACTGTGGAGCCCGTCTGGGCCTAAGACTGCCTTGGAGGCTTCCCGAAGGATCGTGATCTTTCCTCCATTGCGGACAAGACCTGCAGAAGCTGGTGGCAATCCTCCCACCTAGGTTTGGGGATAATAAAAATAGAACAAATAAGGTTTGTGAGAGCATCAGGGTTATCTGGAAAGGCAGAGTTTTGGTGCTTCCAGTTATCCGATGGGGCCCACCCGGCCAGCCAGGTCAAGATGGCGCTGAGGGGAGGTAGAGGAGGAGGGACCCGGGTTGTTTGCCAAAACTTATGGTTGGGGAAAGATAAGGACAAGCGGCACGAGTTACAATTGTCAGCCGTGTATGCCAACCCGCCCAAGAGGGTCAGAGGGGCTGCAAGGGCATTGGTCATTTGCTTTCACGCCTAAATGCCTTTTGTGGCTGTTTTGTACATAAGTCACTGCCCTGCATGCAATAAAGTGAGAACCTGCTTGACTGGACTCCCCACAGCGTCTGAGTGATTCCGGGAACTGAGGAGGCTGGGGAACGGGGAAGCGGCGCACTTGCCCTTCCTCAGCCCAGTCAGTTCCAGGACAGGACCCGACTAAGACCCGACAGTTATAGAGGTCGGCAGTAGAGAAAGGGGCATATGTAAAGAGAGGGTGTTCATCAGGCTCCTGAGGCATTTCTCTCAAGGGGCACAGAGAAGTGGGGTTAATAGTATATAGGCTGCCCCAGATCTAGTATGGGGGTGGGGGTTGAACTCATTGGAAGTTTCCCCCTGAGGTTTGAAGGGTCAGGGCATCCTCCTCTCCTCCTGCTTGTGAGGAGGGGGCCCTGTTCCTCCTCCTGCCCCTGCAGAACTAAGTACAGGGGCCCACATGGTTTCTTAGATTCTTCAGATGGGGGAAGGGCTGAGGGGAGCCTCTGAATTGCTGGAAAAATGGGAGTCTCTGTGACTGAGAGTCTTTGAGCCATGGGGCCAGCTGCTCTAGGAGACTCAGCCAGGGGAGTTGATCAGGATAATGTCTTTCATAGATCTGATGGACTACGCCAGCCAGCCTGACAGCACTCAAGAGATCCTTGAGCTGGCCAGCCTGCTCCAAGGAAAATCGGCCATTCTAGTTCACATAGAGTCCTGAAGTATTTGGGTTTCACCTTCACAAAGCCAAACCCTCTGGCTTTTGTTTTGAACTCCGTAAAATGAGAAAGCATTAGACCCAATGGAGTGGTGCTATTTGAAGACTCTCCTTACCCCATACCTCTAGCAGTAAGAACACTTAAGGAAAGTTTAATCTAGCAAATGAAGAGGATAAGAACAAACAAAACAACAGGCTCAGACAAAGGAAACACACACACACACACACACACACACACACAAATGTCAGACTCAGACACCAGATACATGTAGGGATCGATCCTCACTCGCATATATACCCACGCACCAATTAACCAAAAAAACCAACCAAGCTGAGAAAGATGTCTCTTTTCAGCACCCCAAAGGGTTCAGGCCACCTCCAACCCCCTGTATGGGGATTTCAACCAGCTTAGAGCTCTATACTAGAAATGGGCCCATCCAGATGAGTGTGTGCTCAGAGTGACTGGAAATAGGGAACGTCTCCCATAGCGCTCCTGCTAGCCACACACTTACCGCTAATGAGGGTCTTGGCTAATGAGGGTCACCTCTATATCTTGGTGGGACCTCCAAATGTTGTAAAGTCCCAGCAGAGAGACCACTTAACCACGTGGAGTTTTAAAGAAGGGTTTAATTTAATTACAACACTATGAGGTGCGGGTTAAAGGGAAATTTATTTTTTTATTTTTTTATTTTTTGGTCTTTTCGAGACAGGGTCTCTCTGTAGCCCTGGCTGTCCTGGAACTCACTCTGTAGACCAGGCTGGCTTTGAACTCACAAAGATCTGCCTGCTTCTGCCTCCCAAGTGCTAGGATTAAAGGCATGTGCCACCACGCCCGGCTTAAAGGGAAATTTATAAGTACAACAGCCAGAGTTTAATACCACAGTTAAAGTTACCAATCAAAGGGAAGTGTATGCCGGGGTGTGGCACACACCTTTAATCCTAGCACTCAGGAGGCAGAGGCAGACGGATCTCTGTGAGTTCAAGGCCAGCGTGGTCTACAGAGTGAGTTCCAGGACAGCTGGGGCTACAGGGAGACCCTGTCTTGAAAAGACAAAAAAAAGGGGGGGGGGTGGAAGTGTACAAAGCATCAAGCCAATTACAGAAGCAAGAGACAACAGTTAAAGTTAACCAATCAAGAGGAAACGCATGAAGCAAGCAAACCAATCTTTTCTGATAACACTATCCTGAGTTTTTATAATCCTCTCTTTCATTAACCTGTATGTGGAGTTATGATTGCATGTTTTCAGGCCCTTAGTCCATTTAAAATAGACATGTATTTTTTTCAATGTCAAGACAGATTTATTTTGGTATTAGGATAATTGCTAAGGGATAATACATTTTGCTATAGGTAATTGTGGTGGTTTGAATGAGAATGTCCCCCATAGGCTTTAAGTATTCAGATATTTTGTCCCCAGTTGGTGGCACTGTTCTGGAAGGTCTTAGAATGTGTGGCCGTGCTGGAGAAAGTATGTCATTGGGGGCGGGCTTAGTGAGTTTAACAAGCCTTGTGGTCTCCAGTCTCTCTCTTGACTGTGCTTATTGTGAGATGTGAACCTCAGCTTTCTGCTCCAGCTCCAGCCTCCATGCCTCCCACCACAATGGACTCTAATTCCCTGGAACCGTCAATCGTAAGCTCAAATAAACTCTTCCTTTTCTAAGTTCCCTTGGTCATGGTGGTTTTATCACAGCAAAAGAAAAGTGACTAATACAGTAATGTTATTGAATTAGGTATTTGAACATCTAAATATGTTGCTGGGGACCTGGGCTTCCATTTATGTGTTCTTAGTCTTATTGGGGATTTGGAAAGGGACTCAGAAAGAAGCTCAAAGACCATTTAGATGGAGCTTTCAAGAAGGGCAATGAAGACAGGCAAGCTGAAGGTCTTGGTAGCTGCTGGGAGAAGGGAGGTGGAGAAAAAGAAAAAGAAAAGACAAAGACAAAGTCAGGACTCTTGAGTACACTCCAAGAAAGCAGGCAGGCCAAAGATAGGATTTATACTGTGAAGGAAAGGGGGTCTTCAGAGAGAGAAGAGGAATATATATTAATATGTATATTTTCATATATATATACTTGCATGTGTGTGTGTTAGATTTAGAAAAGCAGGCAAGGGGCTGGTGAGATGGCTCAGTGGGTAAGGATGCTTAATGCCAAGCCTGATGGTCTGAGTTCAATCCTCAGAACCCACACTGAAGCAGAAAAAACAAAAAATAAATGAGTCAGGTAGGACAGCAAACAGCAGTTCCAGTACCCAGTACTCCATTATTTAGCTCTTACAGTTGCCTAGAAACTGTATGTGAGGATGTCACTGAGAAGACGCACCTCACCTCGGCACTCACTGCTTCCCTTAACGACACCTCCACCTTCATTACTTAAAAAAAAAAATGTTCATTCTGGGCATATGTGTGTGTGTGGGTATGTGCATGTGACGGCAGAGACGGAAGGGAATGTGAGTTATCTGATGTGGGTGCTGGGAACTGAATGTGGATTTTCTAGAACAGCAAGCGTGCTTTCCTGCTGAGCCATGTCTGCAGTCCCCCCTCCTTCCTTTCATATGGGACTTTGGATCTTAAGGGTGAGTGTGATAATTCCCTTTTGTGTGTGTTGCCCAGCAAGTGGAAGATGTGGTCCAAAGGTGACCATGAAGGAGAGGTCCCTCCTCAGCGACTATAGGTATAATAGTGCCTGTCTCCTGGGAGCTACCGAAAACTTTGGTGTTAATGTACATTGTAAAATAATAAAAATAAAACCAATACTGTTCACAAAGGAACAGTTAGTTTTAGAGTTTACTTATTGCATTATTGAACTCTGTATTTCTGTTTTGCTGTTATGATATAAATGTTATGTGACTCTGGCTGACAGACATGATGTTTACTGTTTAGTTTTATACAATATATATTTACTGTAGCCTATGACAGCAGCAGCATTGAAACTCCATTTGGGAGATCTTTCTGATCAGAAAGAGAACTAGAAACTGCTTAGGCAGGGACCCAAAAAGTGGTAAGTAATCTGACCCAGCTGGGCCTGCCAATCACCTGGTGGAGAGACTACTTAGGAAGGTGATTCACCTAATTCTAAAAAGATGGAAGGAATGATTATCCTTAATGAGTAACGTATCTTTTCTTCCCAGAAAGCTCACCCTTGGCCCAGTTGCTTGCAGAGCCTGGGCTATGCCGCTCTGCCCAGCCTGCCTGCTTTCTCCTAACTTTCCCTTTATCTTCTTTCCTTCAGTTTTCTTCTGGCACTTTGGGCTTCCTCACTCTTTCTCTGCAGCCCAGCCTCCCCCTTCTACCGTTAGGCTGCTTGCTGACCCTCTTAGCTGAGCACAGCCCTAACTCAAAAGCTCTCTCTCTCTCTCTCTCTCTCTCTCTCTCTCTCTCTCTCTCTCCATTTCTGCATAGCCTTCTAGCTTGCCTGACAAATTGTTGTCTCTCAAATTGTAAGAAAATTGTTCTCTGGCTTCCTGCTGAATCCATTTCTAAATTCTCTTACTAATAAGACTAAGAACCCATGGGGGTGGGGGATCCTACTTTCCACAATAACACATTGTGACCAACATTGGGCTCCCTAGAGTTTCCAGTGACTTTCTTTTCTGTTTTGGGTAAAAGAAATCTTTCATTTTTCCTTCATTCAAATAGTTTTGCATCCTTGACTTTCTGACACTTGTCTGCTGGGAAACTTGTTCTCCTTTCAGTCTGTGCTGATGGCGTGTTTGAAACTCCAGTTCTTCTGTTCTGTTCTATCTAGCTTGTAGTAGATGAACCATAGGTTAATTCTGACTGGAAGGAAATGAATGTTTTTAAAAGATAAAAGCATTTATTTTTAAAAAATGTTTTTTTTTTTTTTTTTATGTATTTCAGACATCATTATTTCAGTTCATTTATTCAATTCCCCTTTCCTTCCCCTTCCCCCCACCCCACCCCAGATCATGCATTTTGCATAACTGTCCTGCATCTTTCTCTCAATCTTTTTTTTTTTATGTTTAGGAATTCACATTTTCCTCCTTTAATTTATATTACTCTAAAATATGAATACATACTTTCCACCCATATACAGTAATTACAGAGTCTAAAAATAAGTGGTGGGTCTATTCTAGAGCCCGTTAAGAGATTTACATTGTAACAACATAGTTGTTTTCAGATTAACAGAAATATAACAATAATGTTGTTCAGCTTGCCTTTCATTTGGGGATTTGGTGTTAGCATCCACAAATGAGGGAAACCATTCACCACTTGTTTTTCTGGGACTGTGTTACTTCACTTAATGGCTTCGAGCTCCATCCATTTATCTGTAAAGTTCATAATGTCATCTTTCTTTACTGCCAAATAGTACTCCATTGTGTAGATGTACCACATTTTTGTCATCCACTCCTCTGTTGAGGGGCACTTGGGTTGGTTCCAGCTCTTTGCTATTGTGAAGAGAGCTGCAATAAACATGGATGTGCATGTATCTTTGTGGTAGGGTGAGTCTTTTGGGTATATACCCAGGAGTGGTATTACTGGGTCAGGTGGTAGGCTCATTTTGAGTTTTCTAAGGGTTCTCCACACTGTTTTCCATAATGGTTGTACAAGTTTACAATGGATGAGTGTTCCCCTTTCCCCACAACCTCTCCAGCATTTGGTATCTTTTGTTTTCTTGATCTTAGCGAGTCCTAAGGGAGTGAGATAATATCTGAAAGTGTTTTTAATTTGAATATCCTTAATTATTGATTAAAGTGTTTGCCTTTCTTACCCTCTTGGGGTGGTAACTGTTAACCATCAACTTGCCCGGGGGGGGGGGGGGGGGGGGGGGGTGGTAGAATCTCCAGAGAGCTAGGCCTCCAGGCATGCCTGAGGGTTTTTAATATTTTGTTTATTGAGCATTTATACATTTCATGCAATGATTCCTACTCAAATTTATGGCACCCTCTGTGCCCCCAACCCCCCATCAGAACTAATGTATTACACTAACCATGTTAAGTCCTATCCAGGCAAGCTTGTGAACCCAGATGTCCTGTGCAAATCCATCCACTGGAGTGTAGTCAGCACATCTAGGAATCCTAAGTAAGGCATACTCTTCCTCACCCAGAAGTAATTGAAGAGATAAGAGTTGATTCCAGACTTCTACTCTGGACAAAGGTTAACCATTCACTTTCCCCCAGGCTGGAGTCCAACAGATGCATCTGGGGCATTGAGAAGTAGGCCTGGTGATATTCACTTTCCCCCAGGCTGAAGTCCACCAGATACACCCCAGACTTGGGAAACAGGTCCGGTCTGAACTGATAAAGAAAAATTCCCCTAGACCTGGTTCCGTTCCTGTCCCAAGACTGTGTCTAAAGATAACCTTTGGTATGTGGGGGCAGGTGGGCTGACCTAACCATGAGCTGTAACTCTGCTATTATCCAATAAGGCTAGAAGTTTCCAAACCCCACCAAGATTCCCCTAGACCCTGAATAAAAGGCCTGGGAGCCTTTTCCCTCCCTAGGTTAGCAAATAGCAACCCCTCCCTAGGTCAGCAGATAACAGGAAACCACAGGCAGTTATAATTCCAGGAAGAACCACCCTGAGAGCCCTGACCCCAAGCCACCTGAAGACCCAAGCATGCAGAGTGTCCCCCACCTGTCACGCAGGAGACTGGGATTCGATTCCTGCCCTGCTCTAAGAGTATAAAAAGTGTATGCAGAGATTGCTTGGGGTTCACCTCTCCCCATTGTACAGGCAAACCCTGGAACACTGGAGGAATAAACCTCTTGCTTTTGCATCGAGAGTCTTGTCTCCACGTCTCTCACTTGGGGGTCTCTCAAAGGTAAGGCTCGATTCGGGTCTTACATAATCAGTCTCCAGTGGTTCTCAGCCCAGGGCCAGCCCCCACCCATTTCTCTTCCTCCACTCTGGGGCCTTGTCTGAGTTGGCATGGGCCCTGTGCCTGATGCCAACATTGCCACAAGTTCACACATGCAAGTTTCCAGTCGTGTGAAAGCCCCTGCTTCCCCACATTCATGCACCAGCCCTGGCTCTTACGATCTTCCTACCCCCATCTCCGCATGATCCCGGAGCTGGGGTGGGCGAGGTTTACTATAGGAGTCCTGTCCAGGACGCACACTCTGGAGACTCTCATTCTTGAAACTTGGCCTGCTGTGGCCTTCAGTGCACATCTCGCTTTGTTGTATAAGGAAGCCTCAACTGTGTGCATTACGTTCACTGAGGTGGGCAGGACTCCCTTAGTGAATGGATAGTTGACTGTGGAATTTGGGAGAGAGGGATTGACTGAGCTGCACTGTGTGCTTCTGACTGCAGATACCATGTGACCAGCTATCAGGCTGCCCTGACAGACTGTGATCCAAAAGAACCCCTTTCTTCCTTCAGTTGAGCTTGATAGGGTATTTTATCAACCACAGAACAGAAAAGTAACCAGATACCGGTGTTCTTCATTTTGATTTAAAAATTGTAATTTAGCTGGGTGTGGTGGCACATGCCTTTAATCCTAGCACTTGGAAGGCAGAGGCAGACAGATCTCTGTGAGTTCAAGGCCAGCCTGGTCTACAGAGCGAGCTCCAGGACAGCCAATTCAGCAGGGAGACCCTGTCTCAAAAAGACCAAAAAAATAAAAAAATAAAAATAAATGTAATTTAACTCAAATTTGTCAGTTGTTTTTTTTTAAAGGGGTGAAATAGTCACCTCTTTCCTTTTTGTCCCCTGTCTCTTAAAAGAAATGCTTCTGAATGCCAGCCTGGTCTACAGAGTGAGTTCCAGGAAAGCTGGGGCTATAGGGAGACCCTGTCTCAAAAAGACAAAAGAAAAATGCCTTTGGTTTTTAGAAGAGACATATTTATCAGTATGAGGCATCTTAATAAAAGAAAAGAACAGTTTTCTAGCAAAATCCAGTTTCTGTAAATGTTTTCTCTTGGGTTCATACTATCTATCTCACCATGTTGGTTATTAGGTCGCTGTGCACAAATGATGTGTGAGAGTACATACATAGGACATGGCACACAGGTTGTGTTGGATAGCTTTAGTGTCAACTTGACACACCTGGGTTGAGGGAGCCTCAATTGGGGAATTGGCTCCATTGGATTGGCCTGTGCCCACGTATGTGGAGTATTGTCTTGATTATCAGGCAATGTGGGAGGGCCCAGCCAACAATGAGTAGTGCCACCCTGGGCAGGTTGTTGTGTACCATATAAGAAGGCAGGCTGGGCATGAGCCAGGGGAGCAAGACAATAAACAGCATTTCTCCATGGCCTGTGCTTCAGCTTCTGCCTCCAGGTTCCTGCCCTGAGTTCCTACCTTGGGCTCCCTAAGTGATGAACTGTGACCAGGAGATGTAAACTGAATAAACCCTTTCCTCCCCAAGTTGGTGTTGGTCAGAGTGTTTTGTCACAGCAATGGAAGACAAACTAGAACAGAAATTCATACCAGAAGAGTGGAGTATTGCTATGACAGACCTGACCTTGGTGATTTGGGGAAGGATTGTGGAGGTGTTTGGAACTTTGGGTTGGGAAGATCATTGAATGTCTAAAGATTGTTGCTGTGGAGCTTGGAGCAGTTTTGCTGAAGGATTTGTAGAAGATGGAGGCCTGGCTTATGAAGTTTCTAGTTTTAAAGGGGAACAGAGATCATCAGGACTGTGTAATCTGTGAGTTCTGGTCAGCTGGGGCTGAAGAATCAGCTGTAAGTAACAAGAGACCAGAACCTGAAGTGAAATTTTTGTTGTACTGGGACAATTGATGCTGGTTAGCTGGGGCTGAAAAATCAGCTGTAAGTAACAAGAGACCAGCATCACTGTGGTGAAATCTTCTGGGAAGAATTTCTTCAGGGTCAGCACACAGAATCTGTGGTCCAGAGGGGGCCTCACCCGTCTCATCTCGAGCCAGAAGCAGGACTTGGTAACATGAAGAGTTGTAAGAGTCTCCTATATGGTTCCCAGTGTTGAAATTTGAGGGGGTCACAGAAAGCAGCCAAGCTTGCACTGTGACAGGTCAGGAAAGACCATTGGTGGAAGTGCACTCGGTGCAGTAAGACCCCAGGATTCAGGGGTCATGGAGAGAAGCTGAGGCGTTGCACCAGGAGAGGTCAGAAGAGACCATTGGTGAAGGTGCTGCCTCAGTTTCAGTGGCGACCCCCAGCTTTTTGGAGATGCCAGGACCATGGGACGACCACCAAGAGCAGCAGGCAGGTGTGGAAGAATAGGTCGGCTGCGGCCTTTGAGATGAGCTTGTGTGCAAAAGATGGCAGAGTCAGAGAAGGGGAGCTGCTGAAACCCTTTGGGAGCCCAGAAGATTGTGAGTGAATCCCAGGTGTCCAGCCTTGAGCTACTTTGCTGGACTTAGGTTTTGTTTGAGAGTACCTGATTCTTCCCTTTGAAATAAGGAATAAACTTGTTTTGGATTTTACAGAGCCCACAGTTAAGAGAACTTAATAGACTGAACTTTTAAGCTTTTGTACATTTTAAGGACTGTGGGGCTTTTAGGTTGTACTGTCTTGAGGTCTTGATTAATGTTAAACATCATACTTTGGGGATAAGACTGGAAAGGTGGTGGTTTAATAGTGATGTGTTTTGTGGTCAAGTTGACAAGGGGTCAATGTGCTGGATAGCTTTAGTGTCAACTTGACACACCTGGGTTGAGGGAGCCCAATTGGGGGAATTGGCTCCATTGGATGGCCTGTGGCCACATCTGTGGAGTATTGTCTTGTATCGGCGAGTGTGGGAGGGCCCAGCCCACAATAAGGTGCCACCCTGGGCAGGTTGTGTGTACCAGTATAAGAGCAAGGCTGGGCATGAGCCCGGGGAGCAAGCCATGAACAGCATTCCTCCATGGCCTGTGCTTCAGCTCCTGCCTCCAGGTTCCTGCCCTGAGTTCCTGATTGGGCTCCCTAAGTGATGAACTGTGACCCGGGAGATGTAAGCTGAATAAACCCTTCCTCCCCAAGTTGGTGTTGGTCAGGGTGTTTTGTCCACAGCTGGAGGTCAGAAAGTGGGGGTACATCATAGGAAAACGGCACACAGCTGGAGGTCGGAGGTGCGGGTACACATAGGACAGGCACACCTGGAGTCGAGTGCGAGTACATAATAGACACGGCACACAGCTGGAGGTCGGAGGTGCGGGTACATACATAGGACACGGCACACAGCTGGAGGTCGGAGGTGCGGGTACATACATAGGACAGGCACACAGCTGGAGGTCGGAGGTGCGGTACATACATAGGACACGGCACACAGCTGGAGGTCGGAGGTGCGGTACATACATAGGACATGACACACAGCTGGAGGTCGGAGGTGCAGTACATACATAGGACACAACACAGCTGGAGGTCGGAGGTGCGGGTACATACATAGGACACGGCACACAGCTGGAGGTCGGAGGTGCGGGTACAAACATAGGACACGGCACACAGCTGGAGGTCGGAGGTCGGAGGTGCAGGTGGTACATACATAGGACACGGCACACAGTTGGAGGTCGGAGGTGCGGGTACAACATAGGACACGCACACAGCTGGAGGTCGAGGTGCGTACATACATAGGACACAACACAGCTGGAGGTCAGAGGTGTGGGTACATACATAGGACACGGCACACAGCTGGAGGTCGGAGGTGCGGGTACATACATAGGACACAGCACACAGCTGGAGGTCACAGGTGCGGGTACATACATAGGACATGCACACAGCTGGAGGTGCTGAGCAGTGTGGTACATACATAGGACACAGCACACAGCTGGAGGTCGGAGGTGCGGGTACATACACAGGACACGGTGGGTACATACACAGGACACGGCACACAGCTGGAGGTTGGAGGAAATCCATGGAGTCAGTTCTCTCCTTCCATCTTTTCATGGAATTCAGATAGTGGGAGAGGAAGATGCTGGCCCATTCTCTCCTCAGCTGGGTCATACATAGTCTTGCCCACCTGCCTATATCAGAGGAAGAGGGAAGGAGGGAGGGAAGGAGGGAGGGAAGGAGGGAGGGAGGGAAGGAAGGAGGGAGGGAGGGAGGGAGAGAGAGAGAGAGAGAGAGAGAGAGAGAGAGAGAGAGAGAAGCAGTTTCTAAGAAATTAAGAAAAATAAGTTTAGAGAATGGTGAGATGGCTCAGCAGTTAAGGGCACTGGGTGCTCTTGGGAGGGGGCCCTGGTTCGGTTTTCAGCACCCACACGGAGGCGAACGGCAGTCTGCAAATTCATGCAGGTGATGATCCCGTCTTGTTCTGGCCTTATACACATAAATTAAGAATAAATTAAAATTTTTAAAAAGAAAAGGAATTTCAAAACCAAAACTCATAAGGGGCTATAGTTGACTCAGTGTTAAAATCTGGAGATGCCACAGTACACAGCTATGGGCTGCAAGTAACCTCAGGAATGCTGAGAAGGCTGGGCAGGGCTCAGAGCTGTCGGACACAGAGTATGCCAAGGCCTGGGGTGCATCACCAGTAGACCCCCACACAAATTCTACACAAGGCTGTTTCTTTCTGGGAGTGGCTTGAAACCTTTCATAGGTCAGTTTGGACTCTGCAAATAGGAAGGGAGCAGGACAGGACTTTATCTTGTAAACAACTGTTCTAGTTTGCTTTCATATAACAAAACACTCTGACCAAATCCAACTTGCGGAGGAAAGGGTTTATGTGGCTTACATCTCTCAGGTCATAATTCATCACTGAGGAAGCACAAGGTAGGAACTCAGGCAGGAACATGGAGGCAGGAGCTGGAGCCCAGGCCATGGGAAACCTGCTTTGCTCCCCTGGCCCATGCTCAGCCTGCTTTCTTATGCAATACAGAAAAATCTACCCAGGGGTGGCACCACCCGCAAGTGGACTGGGCCCTCCCACATCTCTTAGCTATGAAGAAAATACCCCACAGATGTGGTTATAGGCCAGTCCAAAGGAGGCAATTACCTAATTACCCAATTGAGGCTCCTTCAACCTAGGTGTGTTGACACTAAAGCTAGCCAACACAACTGACCCCTTGTCAACTTGACACACAATACACATCACTATTAAACCACAAGCTTTCCATTTCTTGTCCCCAAGATATGATACTATCACAACATAAAACAGAACAACTTTAAAAATCCCAGGGTCTTAAAAAAATTCAAACACTTTAAATGTTCAAAGTCTTTCTTAAAAGTTTCTTAACTGTGGACTCCTATAAAAATCCAAAACTTCTGCCCCAAACAGTAAACTTCTGCATCGAAAAACTTTTGAAAAGACTGAGAAAAAGATGTAAGATATGTATGGCAGAATGCACGAGCTCTGGCGGGGTGGGGGGCACGGAAGGGGGAGTGGGTCTAAGTTTGATTAAGAAATGTTATATGAAATGCACAACACTTCAATTTTAAAAATCCAAAACAGGTACTGTCGTATTTCAAAAGGGAAGAATCGGGCACACCCAAGCAAAACCAAAGTCCAACAAGATGGCCGAAGGCTGGACATTAGGGATCCACTCTCGCTCTTCCTACCAGAGGGTTTCGGCAGCTCCACTTCTCTGGCTCTGCCATCCACAGCACACACAGCTCGTCTTGCAGGCCCAGGGCCAGCTCCATTCCACACCTGCTGCTGTCCTTGGTGGGTGTTCCATGGTCCTGGCATATTTAATCTGCTGGGGTCTCCACTGAAACTAAGGCTCCTTCACCAATGGACACTTCTGGCTTCTCAGATGCAAAGCATCAGCTTCTCTCCATGACCCCTGCAGTCCTGGGGTGTTCACTGCAACCGAGGTGTACTGTCACCAATGGCCTTTCCTGGTCTCTCACAGTGCCAAGCCTCAGCTGCTCTCTGTGACCCCTTCACCAGAACCACGCAGGAGACCCTTACACATTATCAAGTGCTGCTTCTGGCTTGAGATGGAGACTTAGGGCCCCTCTAGACCACAGCTTCTGTGTGCCGACCCTGAGGAAATTCTTCCCAGAAGATTTCACCTCAGTGAATTCTTGTTACTTATAGCTGATTTTTCAGCCCCAGCCAACCAGCATCAATTGTCCCAGCAAAACAAAGGTTTCACTTCAGGTTCTGGTCTCTTCTTTTTTTTTAAAATTTTTTTATTAATTTTTATTTATTTCTGTATGTGTATGAATGTACTGTCTGCATGCAAGTCTGTGCACCCGTGTCGTGCAACGCCGCGGAGTTCAGAAGAGGGTCTCGGATTCCCCTGGAACTGGAGTTCTCCTGGAATTGGAGCTTCAGACGGTTCTCAGCCTAATCACAGCTGATTCTTTAGTCCTAGCTGACCAGAACCCACAGGTTCTCAATTCAAAACATCACATAAACACTCCTGACAATCTCCGTTTTCCTTTGAAACTTCACAATCCAGGATTCCATCATCTACACCTCATTCAGAATAACAGTAAACTCCACAACAACCAACCCTAAGCACTCAATGGCTTCTCCAGTCTGAATTTCCAAACGCTTCCACAGTCTTCCCCAAAACACTAAGATCAGGTCTGTCTCAGCAATACACCACTCCTAGTACCAATTTCTGTTTTAGTTTGCTTCCATACTGCTGCGATAAAAGCACTCACCAAATCCAACTTGGGGAGGAAAGGGTTTATTTGGCTTATGTCTCCCAGGTCACAGTTCATCACTCAGGGAGCCCAAGGAAGGAGCTCAGGGCAGGAAACTGGACACAGGAGCTGAAGCACAGGCCGTAGAGAAATGCTGCTCACTGGCTTGCTCCCCTGGCCCATGCCCAGCCTGCTTTCT
Organism: Rhizomys pruinosus; assembly: GCA_009823505.1. Taxonomy (NCBI): domain Eukaryota; kingdom Metazoa; phylum Chordata; class Mammalia; order Rodentia; family Spalacidae; genus Rhizomys; species Rhizomys pruinosus. The sequence continues at coordinate 1,291,223 of VZQC01007008.1, read as the reverse complement.
TATACAATACAGGACCACCTGCCCAGGGTGGCACCATTCACAGTGGGCTGGGAACTTTTACATCACTCAACAATCAGGAAAACACCCCACAGACTATGGCCACAGGCCAGTACAATGGGAGAAATTCCCCAATTGAGGCTCCCTCAACCCAGGTGTGTCAAGTTGACACTAAGCCAGCCAGCACGACATCTAAAAGGAAGAGGAGACTGGGAAGGGAGATCAGTTAAGAGGCAGGAGCTTTTTTTTTTTTTTTTTTTTTTTTTTTTTTGAGACAAGGGTCTCCCTGTAGCCCCAGCTATCCTAGAACTCACTCTGTAGACCAGGCTGGCCTTGAACTCACAGAGATCTGCCTGCCTCTGCCTCCTGAGTGCTGGGATTAAAGGTGTGCGCCACCATGCCTGGCCACCCAGATATTTATGTTGGTACTTGAGATTCAGTCTCAGGTCTTTGTGGTTGTGCGGCAAGCACTCTTACCCACTGAACCATCTCTCTGGTCCCCAAGTAGGAAATGTTAAACCAGAAAGACATACAAGCCATCCTAAAGGAAATTTTTAAATAGTTTATTATTTGTATTTTATGCGTATGAGTGTATTGCCTGCATGTATGTAAGTGCACCCATGTTGTTCAGTGCTCACAGAGGTCAGAAGAGGGTGTCAGATCCCCTGGAACTAGAATTAGGACTGTTGTTAGCAGTCATATGGGTGCTGGAAATCGAACCCAGGTCCTCTGCAAGAGCCGTCAGTGCTCTTAACTGCTTAGCCATCTTTTCATCTCCTCTAAAAGAATTTTGAAAAGAAAAGAAAGTAAAAGAAGTAAAAGGAGGTGCTGTAACCGAGTGGTAGTGCTTGTCTAGGCTAGGATGAGAGAGACCTGCGTTGATCCCCAGAACTCCATAAACTGTGTGATCATGCAGGCCTGTCTTCCAGCACTCAGGAAGTGGATTCAGAAGGATCAGATGGTCATCCTTGGCTTAAAGACTGCCCACCTCCCAGGATTTGAGGACACCCCCCCATGCATACACACACACACACAGAGGAGAAAGAGAGAGAGAGAGAGAGAGAGAGAGAGAGAGAGAGAGAGGCTAGGATTTGAAAACCTTCACCCAGAGTTGGAATAACCAACTGAAAATTGTGGTGGAAGACTTGGGGATGACCGTGATTGTCTGGTGCCTAAATAAGTTCGTGGAGCTCAGCCGAATCCTCCAGGCAGCCCTCTCTAGTTTCTTTAGGACTCAGAAGAGTAGGGGGACTAATTTGGGGGGGGGAAATGGCTTTGACCTTATATAGCCCGGTAGAGATTTCCCTCCAATATGGAGAATTAGGACACTCCTAAGGTGGGAAAGCTTTGATTCAAGCCCAAAAATGTCTAGTCAGCCACTTTGTCTTTGTGACATTTGAGAGACTTTCTTCATGGAAGCCTGGGCAGGATCTGGCTCATTCCCAGTTCCCGTCTCCCCTTTCCTGACGCTTCTTGTTCACCTTGGCCGTGACCCACTTCATTAGCTCTACTCCTATTCATTGTGACTGAGGGTGTTAGGACATAGGAGGGTCTTATCAGAGTACCTAATAGCAGTCCAGAAGACACTGACTAGACTCACCGAGGACTCATCATGTCGGAGAGATCCTGGGAATATGGGCATTTCTTCCCCAAGTCTCTACCTGGAGCCAGAGGAGACTGGTTTGTGTCTTTTCCCAGGCAGACTCTGTCATCCTGGGGTTAGTCAGCTTGGTTACCTTCTGGAGCTTTTTTCTCTTTGTTGCTGGAGTCCCACATGGCAGTCCACCCTCTCTCTGGAACATTCTAGGCGATCTAGGTCACAGCTGGAGCTGTCCCTCCGGATAGGCTAGGGAATTTGGGTAGGGACCGTACATCCCCACCCAAGATGTCTCCAACTTTCCTCCTCCATCTCATCACAAATGGAACAAATGGATTCTAGGAGTCCTCTGAAGTTTCCAATTGACAGCCTTCTTAAACATTAGGTAGATCTAGACCTAGAGACCCTCTGACCAAGGAGTCCAATCCTTTTATTCCCAAGAATCCTGGCCTCAATACACCCTGGGCAAGGGGAATCAATTATAAATACTTTTTTTTTGTATTTTTGAGACAGGGCCTCCCTTTAGTCCCAGCTGGCTTGGAGCTCACTCTGTAGACCAGACTGGCCTTTAACTCACAGAGATCTGCCTGCCTCTGCCTCCCAAGTGCTGGGATTAAAAGCGTGCGCCACCATGCCTGGCACTAAAGACAGTTCTTAGCTGCCATGTGGGTGTTGGGAATCAAACCTGGGTCCTTTGCAAGAGCAGTCAGTGCTCCCAACAGCTGAGCCATCTCTCCAGGCCCCTCAAGTATAAATATTATCCTCCAACCAGATAGGTTTTGTAAAAGAAAAGAAAGATTTTTTTTTTTTGTCTTTTCAAGACAGGGTCTCTCTGTGGCCCCAGCTGTCCTGGAACTCACTCTGTAGACTAGGCTGGCCTTGAACTCACAAAGATCCACCTGCCTCTGCCTCCCAAGTGCTAGGATTAAAGGCGTGCACCACCACACCCAGCGAAAGATTGTTTTTCTAACTCTGGAATAACCCTGAATTACCCAGGAAATGCAAATTAGACTCCATTAAGTCCACAGGGTAAGTCCTTCAGAACCAGGCAATACCTTGGACCAATTGCTCCAGACTGCCCCCTTGGTGTAGTTTTCCAGGAAAAGGGAGAGAAAGAAAGCTGTGGTGGTTTGAATGAGAGTGTCCTGCATAGGCTTCAAGTATTCAGACATTTTGTCCCCAGTTGGTGGTGCTGTTTTGGGAGGTCTTAGAAGGTGTGGCAAAGCCTTGCCAGTCTCCGGTGCTCTCTCTGCTTCCTGTGCCCACTTGAAGATGTGAATCTTGGCTTTTTGCTCCAGCTCCTGCCACCATGCCTCCCCACCATGATGGACTCTAAATCCCTGAAACTGTCAATCATAAACTCAAATAAACTCTTCCTTTTATGAGTTCCCTTGGTCATGGTGGTTTTATCACAGCAACAGACAACTGCCTAATACAAAGGCCAAACATCCTCATAAACTGTTTGTCATGAAAGTCACCCAAGGAGGGGCTCCGGAGGCTCCTCCAGGGCATGCTTCTCTAAACAGCCAGGGCACTTCCAGGGGGAGGCCTATGAGGGCCCCTCCTGCCCCCATCTCACTTGCAGAGGCACAGAGGCATTCACTGGAAGACAGGGTGTCCCCAGAGTCTCAAAGGCCCGAGGCTATTTCCCTCACCTCATGATGGCTCCTGGGCCCCTTTCCAGGCTCCCATCACACAAGTCTAACTCCAGGAGCCCTGGGTGACCCTACAGGTAGGGTGGTATAGGAGCAAGGGATGGTAAATATATTTGTTAATGTGCTCATGATATTAAGAAAGGCAGCTGTCGGGGCTGGAGAGATAGCCTAGTGGTTAAGAGCACCGACTGCTCTTGCAGAGGACCCAGGTTCGATCCCCAGCACCCACATGGCGGCTGAGAACCGTCTGTAACTCCAATTCTAGGAGAATTCCAGTTCCAGAGAAATCCGATACCCTCTTCTGACCACCGCGGCATTGCACAACACGGGTGCACAAACCTACATGCAGACAGTACATTCATACACATACAAAATAAATAAAATTAAAAAAAAAAAGAAAGGCAGCTGTCAAGTAAAATGAAAATGTTAAAAGGAAAAGGAAAAGAAAGACCACAGAAGGAACTTGAAGGAAGTAAAGAAGGTGCCGGGCATGGTGGCACATGCCTTTAATTCCAGCACTCAGGAGGCAGAGGCAGGTGGATCTCTGTGAGTTCAAGGCCAGCCTGGTCTACATAGGGAGCTCCACACCGGCTGGGACTAAAGGGAGACCCTGTCTCAAAAAGACCAACAACAAGAACAACAAAAAAGAAATGCTAAGAAGGTAAGTAAAGGGATGATATCAAAGGGACTGGGAAAGGACAGGAAACAATTAGGATGGCTGGATGCTTCCAGAATGGAAAAATAGACAGGAAGTTTTGTGCAGATTTTGAAGGTCTAAGTAAGTAGTCTAAGGTCCGTAAAAGATCAGACTTGGAGATGACATACAATATTAAAATTCCAAGGACTATGTGCAATACAGTAATGTCAATCTCTGCTTAAATTAATGGAGTTATTGGCCTTCTCTTTGTGCAAATACACAAAGTAACTTAAAGGACAAAGATGTGTGTGCAGATCAAAGTTATTTTTAAATGTTTGGTTTTTCTTCTTAAGCTTTGTCTAAATATTACATAGTTAAAACAACCAGTTTGGTGCAACTGATCTTCTGGGGATTTAGGAGCTGTGCTTTGAGACCATAGTAATGTGGACAGAAGGATTAAAAGGGACAATATTCTGCTTCTTGCCCTCCAAAGTCAACTAGACTTCAAGGGACTATGGGTCATCTCAGTATGTTCTATAACTATGAAGAGTCACCTCTTCTCTTGTTCATGGAGACAATGGAGACTCCATTGGGTACACTCTAACCAGTATTCAGTGTACAAAAAGAAGTATAAACACAGAAGATTTCCTCCATACTTTCAAACGAACTTTCCTTTTCAGAGATGCCGCCACAATTATTTGGAAGTGAGCTTGCACCCAGGTTCAACAAGGTCTGCTTGACGTCATAATCAAATGGGATGTGAACTTCCCATGAGTCAATGGCCCACGCTCTCCTGAACACAGATGAAAGCTCCAACCACATCCTTGTCACTCATGGCACACTTCCTCTCTGAAAAATAACCTCTCATAATTGTGATGATACCCTGAGTTCTAATTGCCTGTGTTCCCTGCTTGAACCAAGGCCATCACTGGGCAATTTTACAAAATTGAACAAGACTGCATTTCTCCCTTAGGTTGAATGGTAAATGTCTTGTGGTGCCATCAACCAAAAGAAATAGAATCCAGATTTCATTCAGGTTTAGTCTATAATGTCAGTTCCTACCTGGCACTGTATCTGATACGTGGGCAGGGGCATCAAGGGCTGGGAGGGCACTGCCAATGAAATGGTTACTGACTGTTCTTATAACTGATTCCTCTCATAAAGGTTCCTGGTAGCTGCTCCACTATGCGTGAGTCTGAGCCAATGGCTGATTCCACAGCTACCGTTTAATCTGTAAATAAAATCTGTGCCAATCCTAGAGGTAAAGAAGACCATTTCTCTGACCTTATCCCTCCATAGGGCTGTGGTGTACAGCCTGTTTCACAATCCCAGTTCACCTTGCTAAACAAGATTTGTAACAACTCTGATGTTGAAGAATTCTCTTTATCAATTATGTCTCTTAATGTTCTTCATGAGGTGGTGACAAGAGATACAGTGGCCAACCTCGGAACTCAAATTGACGAGCAACTCAGATTGACTAACATTCTTTTTTTTATTACTTCTTTATTTTTTTTCATTTTTTAACAATAACTAATAATTTATGAGTACAAGCATCCTTCATGTAAAACCAATTTGCAAGCAGCTATGCCCAAACCCACACAGCCCATGGGTCCCACCATCCAGCTGGGGGGGCGGGGCTTGTATGTTCAATCAAGTTGATCAAATAAGTGTTCAGTCTATATTGCTGTAGTTTCTCCATTCACCCCAATCACAGCCCTTACATTCTACCACGCCCCCTCTTCCGCAGATTGTTCCCTAGGCTTAGAAAAGGGTCACAGGTGGATAAGAAGCAAAACAGTCTACTTCCTCTGGAGCTGTTGTCTCGGACTCTGGTCAGTTCTGGCTGTTTCCTTTCATGGGCTGACAGTTTGTCCAGGAATAACCTTTCAGTCCTACTAATGAAGCTAACATCCTTAAGCTCTTGTACCAAGCCAGTAGCCCTGTCCACAGGATACACCTAGCAGCACATGGGGGTGAAGAAATCACCAGCCTTGCTGATGCCTGTGACAAAGCCTAAGAAGGAGAGTGCTGATGTTCCAGGTATGATCCAACCCATTCTGTTATTTAGGTTGTCCAGGATCTAACTTGGTTGTCAGAATTGTGTGGCTGCTGCCTTTACCTGCTGAACCATCTTCCCTTCCCCATTTTGGTTTTCGCCCACTCTTATTTTGAAGAGTACTCTGATAGACTATGTGATTGAAAGGTTCCTGGTAAAAATCTCTTAGTGTAGTTTGTGATTTTTGAGGTGCCAATTTTTAAAGAAGGATTTGTTGTTATTGTTCTTTTTTATTTTTTGGGGGGGGTCTTTTTGAGACAGGGTCTCCCTTTAGTCCTAGCTGGCCTGGAGCTCCCTATGTAGACCAGGCTGGTCTTGAACTCACAGAGATCCACCTGTCTCTGCCTCCCAAGTGCTGGGATTAAAGGCGTGCGCCACCAACCCAGCTGTTCTTTATTTTTTTTAAAGGAGGAATGGTTTATTTGGATTCATGATATAAAAGGATACAGTTTATCCCAGCAGGGAAAAAGATGGATTTCACCTCAGTGGGAGCATGTGAGCCTTCACAGGCTTCACTGCATATTCCTAAAAGGTTCCACATTGTCCAGAAGTCCAAGACAATCTCTTGGCTGTGAGTGCCTATAAAAAATTTTAAAGGAAGCCAGGGATGATGCTACACACCTTTAATCCCAACACTCACTAGGCAGAGGCAGGTGGGTGAACTCTGTGATTTGGAGGCCACCCTGGTCTACAATAGTGAGTTCCAGGCCAGCTGGGCCTACAGGGAGACCCTGTCTCAAAAAGATCAAAAAGAAAAAAAAAAGAAAATCTAAAGGAAGAAAACCAAGCAACTTACATACTTCTGTTCTACGACAGTGCAGAGCAAACAGTCTCATTCCAAAAGAGGAATGGGGGCATCACACTGAAATGTTTGACCAAAACCCAGCAGGGAAAACACAAAGTCCTCTGAAGCTTCTGGTGGCTTTACCTCGGTCTCAATGGGATTAGGTAGGCCCACCCCTCTGGCCTTGCTGCCTGCAGCATATGTGGCCTGACTACTGGGCCAGCTCTACTCCACATGTGCAGCTATCCTGGTCAGATGTTCCTCATTAGCGACATCTCCAATATGCTAGCATTCTCCACTACAACTCGGGCTTCGCCTTTACAGCTTCTCACACAACCCACTCAGGGGTTCTGCACAGGAAATTCGACTCTGCTGTATATATTGTCTGGCTTTACTGACTTTCTGAAACCTTGGTGAAAGCCTCCACAGCCCATTCATTCTTGCATCTGGCGCACCTGCAAAACCAGCATCACATGGACAACACTGCCAGATTTTGCTGCCCATTTGGGTGTAGCTTGGTCCCCTTGGGATAGCCCGAGTGATCTCCATATAGGGAAAGCATTTTCCTAGATGGCCCTTCCCTGGCAGGATGTGCTGCAGACATGTACATAGATGGTCCCACTCTGGCAGGACGCATTACCTACAACATACATCTCTGTCTTGGGCTGGTTCCACTCCCAGTATGCAGCTCTCCTTAGCAGACGTCTCACAGCTCAGTAATATCCAACACCTTGGGCTTCATATTCAAAGCTTTACAAAATGACTTCTTAGCCTATCAGGCTTTCTTCTTACAGGGACTGCCCTCAGCAACTCTCTGAAACTCTGGAGAAAGAATTGACAACCTCCTGACTCTTGTACCTGTCATGCTTCTAAGGCCAGCACCACTGGAGGAGACTGCCCACTTGGGATGGACCTTGACCCCCCTATGTTGTGGTTTTCTGAGAGCAGAATACTCCTATTGTCTTTTCCTTTCACAGATTGGAAGCTTAGCCTGGTGTGGTGGCGCACACCTTTAATCCTAGCACTCGGGAGGCAGAGGCAGGTGGATCTTTGAGAGTTCAAGGCCAGCCTGGTCTACAGAGTGAGTTCCAGGACAGCTGGGGCTACAGAGAGACCCTGTCTGGAAAAGACCAAAAAAATCCAGGCCCATTCCCTTGAGGCTTTAGGCAGAATGTCACACCTCTAGTTACCTGGTTCACAAACTGGAGCTCTGCAAACCCCCCATTAGAACAGGTATTGGCTCACCCCACTCCCTCCCACCTGCTCCCCACTTCCTTTCCCAAAAGCACAGTAGTCTTGAATATATAGACCTACTGACAAAAAATAAACAGAATTCCCATCATCCCCAGTTTCACACGTGTGTGTGTGAGTCCTGCCTTCAATTTTTCCTAACGGGTGTTCTCCGGCGGTAAATTCCCCTCCCCCTTTCTTGTGAGAGCGAAGCCTAGAGACTGAGGGCCTGCAGGCAGGATGCAAGTCCTGGAGCTGAGCCCAAGAAGGGAAGGACAGCAAGTGGAAGGCGGTCCCTCATGACTCAAAGACACCATACCCAACAACTGGCGTGCCCAGAACGTGCTGCTCGACTTTCCACCAAAGGAAAAGGGTATTTATCTGGTTGTCTCTCTTAGCCCTGATTTTCCCCATGCGAGGGAAATCTGAGGGTTTTACTGTAGAGACAAGGAGATACCTCCCTAACCAGGGTAGTCATGACTAGCTATGGTATATCTCCGTGGAATTAACTCTTTTCCGACGAGAGATTAATCTTTGAATCTACTTTAAGTCTCTGTGCTCTATATGGCCAGCTTTGGCAAATCTCTGGGGAATTCTCTCTTCCCATGAGATTAGTCTTTTTTAACTGTCTCTTTTCCTAACCACTAGCACTTCCTATATCTCTTTATCATGGGTAACAAACAGACATGTCAAAAAGACCCACAGGCTAAAACAAATTAAAATGCTCCTCAAGGTTCAAGGAGTTAAAATTTCCAAACAGGAAGCTGCCTCCCCTTTGGAGTGTATGTGCCTGGATAGCTTTAGTGTCAACTTGACACACCTGGGTTGATGCGGAGCTTCAGTTGGGGAATTGGCTCCATTGGATTGGCCTGTGGCCATGTCGGTGGAGTATTGTCCTGAATTGGTCAGGCCAATGTGGGCGGGCCCAGCCCGCAATGAGTGGTTACACCCTGGGCAGGTTGTTGTGTACCATTAGAAGCAGGCTGGGCATGAGCTGGAAGAGCAAGCCAGTAACCCTGCCTCTTCTGAACATAAAGATGTTCAGCTCAATAACCCCCCAGATAAGAACTCCATTTCAGGGGCTAGAGAGATGCCTAGAGGTTAAGAGCACCGACTTGCTCTTGCAGAGGACCCTGGTTCCCAGGTTCAATCCCCAGCCACCCACATGGAGGCTTGGAGAACGTTTTTTTTTACTCCAGTTCCAGGGGAATCTCGACGCCCTCTTTTCTGAACTCCGCGGCAAATTTTGGCAGGAAACAATGGTTGCATAAACCTACATGCAGACAAGTACATTCATATACACTAAAAAATAAATAAATAAAAATTTAAAAAAGAACTCTATTTCGATAAAATAGAGGATTCTTTGGAGTAACTTTCACTTGCTGTGCATTCTGAGGATGAGGATGAACTCCCTCATTTTGGTGAAACAGGTAAAAATGAGAACCTTTCACCTTTTGCTGCCACTATCGCTGAACTCCAGCATAATAACAATAGACAGAGTCAGCATTTTACAGGTGTCGGCCCCTTTAAGGATCTGTCTCTTTCACCTTTCACAGAAGACTCTGCTGAAGGCTAGGGGGAAAAGAGGAAAGATATTTCAGGCTTCTCTTGTTTCCCTGTCATTCAGCAGACAGATGCCCAAAGGCAGCAGCAAAGACTTTACCAATTTACCCCTTTCAAAATGATAAAGGAATTAAAACAGGCCATGGCTCAGTTTGGATCCAGGGCACCATTTACTTGCTCTGTTAGACTCACTGCAGCTGACACTGCCTTGGTCAGATTGGCGTAGTATTGCCTCTCTGGAGGAAACTTATTGTTATGGGAAAGTAAATATGTAAAGAAAGGAGGAACGAAACAGACAAAGTGCAATAATCAGGAGAATAATTTTGAAACTATTGCTGCTGAGTTACTAACTGCAGATGGGCCTCTCCCAGAAAGAACTATGGAATTACTTCTTAGTAAGAGTGAATTAACTATGAAAGGGTTTCATGTTTTGCCTGGGGTTATAGATCATGATTATACTGGAGAAATTAAGGTCATAGCACATTCTCCCATGGGAGAGATCTATCTATCTAACAGAAGAGAAGTTCTCTGATTTGGCTCCTCTGACTGGGCATTTTGGTTGGAAAGAGTGAGACTATGACACCCTGAAATGACTTTAGTTATTCAAGGAAAAACTTTTCAAGGTCTTATTGGTACTGACATATCTGTTGGAGCTGACATATCTGTTCTCAGTCTCCAACACTGGCCACTTGAATAGAAAAAAACATATGGCTTATACTGACTGTGGTGGTTTGAATAGAGTGTTTCCCCATAAGGCTTTAAGTATTTCAGTACATTTGTCCCCAGTTGGTGGGCACTGTTCTGGGAGTTCTTAGAAGTGTGGCCATGCTGGGAGAAAGTAAACGCACCCATTACTAGGGTGGGCTTAGTGAGTTTAACAAGCCCCCTGCAGACTCCAATTGCGAGATGTAACCTCAGCTTCTGTTCAGCCCGGCACCATGCCTCCTTCCAAAATGGACTCTAATTCCATGGAATCATCAAATTGTAAACTTCAGAATAAACTCCTTTTATAAGTTCCCTTGGTCATGGCGGTGGTTTATCACAGCAACAGAAAAGTGACTAATAACAACTAACTTATAATTAATTGGACAAACACAGAATCCTGAAAAAACTGCAAAGTTACCTAATTGGGACCCACTGGAGGGCATCGAGGTGCTTTTCAGCCTTGTGCACTTCCTTTCCCCTGTTAACCTATTGTGTTGTCGCAGATGGGTGTCATATTCTACGCCCCTTCACCCACTGTTCAGAAGGAAATGTTACAAAGTGGATATGACCTTAGACATGTCTCTGTAAACAACAACAGAGGATTTTTGAGCCACTTATGCTCCTCTCCACTGATCAAGGGAAGGGAGGGAGGGGGTGGGTTTTTCTGCGGACCACTCCTTCCCCCAGACATGCAGATGCTATTGTGTGGACTAGTTCAAAACCAGTCTTAGTGGGTCAATGGCCCTTATCGAAGGAGAAATTAACTGCTGGTGACGAGTTTGTTCAAGAACAGTTACAAACAGAACATATTGCAACTTCCACAAGTCCTGGACTACTCCCCAATTTTTGCAGCAAAGAAAAAAATCAGGGGCTGGAGAGAATGGCCTAATGGGCGGTTAAGAGTGCTGCTGACTACTCTTGCAGAGGACCCAGGTTCGATCCCCAGCACCCACCATGGCAGCTAAGAATGCCATCTTTGACTCCAGTTTCCAGGGGAAATCCGACACCTCTTCCGACCTCTGCGGTCACTGCATGACACGGGTGCACAAGTACCTGCATGCAGGCAAGTACATTCATACACATAAAGAAAAAAATAAAATTAAAAAAAATTAAAAAAAAGAAAATCAGGGAAAAGGCAATGTTACATTTTTTAACATGTACAAATGTTTTGGTCTGCAATGTAATGTAAGTGTACTGTGTCCATGCAATGCCCTATATGAGGCCAGAAGGTGTCAGATCCCCTGACACTAGACTTATAGATAGTTGTTAAGCTGCCATTGAGTGCTGGAACCAAACCTGTGGACTTCTGCCAAGAGCAGCCAGTGCTGTCAACTTGATGAGACTAGCTCTCCTGCCTCTCTAAACATTTCTTGATGAAAGCAGTTATTCATACAAGCTAGACCATCACCATAACAATACATCCATCATCACATAGCTAGCCAGTTTTAAAGGAAAACTTCAAATTTATAGACTTGATACTGTCAAAAATCGAAGAAAAATAGACCATTGTGGTAATTTTAACATTCCACAATGGCGCGACAAGTAAGGCAAATCCTTGAAAACTTATTTAAGAATAAAAATATTACTGGCTGGTGAGATGGCTTCAGTGGGTAAGACTTCATTGGTGCTAAACCTGATGATCTAGAGATTCAATCCAGGAACCTGTATGGAGAAGAGAACCAAATCCCACGAATTGGTCCTTTGACACGACACACAATACATTGTCATGCACTAATATGCATGCCTACATACCTACACACATATACAAAGCAAATAAATGTAATAATAAAAATGGCAGTATTATGATTTGAGCTTACTTCTCTAGTTGAGGATTTGTGTAATGAATATACTGCTGTTCTTGCCGTTTCCAAAAGCAGTCTTGTAGAAAAGCCCACAACCAACATCTGTCCCTTTAATTTAGTTTTTTGGTCCAAAGGGAGGATTTCAATAATTAATGTATCAAATGACTTGGATAACCATTCTGTTAGATAATGAGTACACATCACACTGAACCATATCAGTATTTGTTAACTCAAATTCTTCCACACCCCTATTAAATATTCCCAGTGCTTCTTCATCTGTGTCAAATCCAACACACAGCCCTGCTCCTAAGATTGCAGTTTCAATGCTAAGTACTCCACAGCCACACCCTAGATCTGCAACCACTTTTTTTTCAATGTCATCATATGTGTTATGGATTGTATAGAGCATGCATGCTGCAATGTGTGGCCTGGTGGGATACTGTTCTAGAAGTAATGGGTTTTTTGAATCCATCCACTTTTTGCAGGCGACTCCCTAGTTCCTTAAGCCTTAATTTCTTCATTGTTTTCTCTTTAAGTGCAGGCTCCTGGCTTGACTGCACAGGACTAGCAGGGGACTGTAGCCAACCAGGTCCTTTCCTTCCCAATGCGGGCATGGGCTTTGCCCAAAGACACACAGAGGATACAAGGACTTGGTGATGCCAGCTGCCTTACAGGCTCGTGGCCCAGAGCTGGAAGGCATGAGTGACCCAGCTAAGCGACTCTCCCCGGACTCTCCTGGGATGTGTCGGCAACTCCCCTACCCGCCCTCACCACATGCTCCAGAAGCCCCTTCTGCTGTATCTTACACTCTTGCAATGCTGTTCTCCATGTAATGTTATACATTATATGGATGATCTTTTACTTGCTTCTGACTCCAGGTCCACTTTAACTGACAGTTATTTCCTCTTACGGGCTGGTCTCATAATAACTCAAGAAAAGATTCAACAAACTGCTCCTTTCTCTTATCTGGAATACATATAACAAATTGCACTATTTGTCCACAGGGGCTACAACTACCAAAGTATGGCTTACTCATGCTTAAAGACTTCCAAAAACTCCTAGGAGATTATTAACTGGTTAAGACCTTCCCTAAAACGAACCACTTCCCAACTTCTAAGCCTCTCTTGCAGATTTTGCAAGGAAATGCAGATTCAACTTCACCTCAGAGATTGTGAAAAGAGCTACAATAAAAATGGATGTGAATGTATCTTTGCAATAGGATGAGTCTTTGTGGGTATATACCCAGGAGTGGTATGACTGGGTCAGGTGGAAGCGCAGATAGCCCTGAAGCACCTCCAGAGGCAGAAAGTCCCCACACACGTGGCCCTCCTTGGGTGCAAGGAATTCATGGCTAGGAAACAGGCTGAAATATTGTCCTGTGTTTTCCTTAAAGGAAGTGTTTGAAGGCTCCTCCTTGGTGGGCCCAAACAGCCATTCAGTCGCCCTTGTGCTCCACACTGGGGTCTTCCTTTCCCGTGGTCAACAAATGAAGGTACAGTAAGTACCACGTCCTGTCTTGATCTTCCCTGTACTGGTCTCGTGATACAGCCTGGGTAGTTCAAACAATGGCAGTCTATACTCTGAAGAGGCTGAAATGAAACCCCAGCTGGTTGGCTCAGTCCACAAGCTGGTTGTTTCGGCAGTCCCCATCTGGCACTGAGGGTTTGAGAGATTCTTGGAGAGACATAAGTCTCCAGTCCATATTGGAAAGTTGAAAAACCGTGTCTCATGTCTTTTGGGGGATGGCAAATTCAGTGGCAGCTTCAGGGTAGATGCACTTGCCCAGTAAGAATTGAAGACGGGACAAACAACAGCTTTTTTGGTTGTTTTGTTGTTGTCATTGTTGTTTGTTTTTTGTTAAGATCTCAAGTTTTGTGCCCTTGATGTACATATTTCTCAGTCCTTTGCTGATTGTTTATTTTCTGGTTGTACTTTCCTTTTGGATGTTGGGCCACATAGTTAGCCCAGATTATACACTTACTTTTTAATTACCTATAATAAAAATGTGTTATATTTTATCTTTTTAAAAATAAAGTATAAATTGCTTTTTTCCAATAAAAATATTAACTCTTTGAAGCTTTCCAAGCTCCTGTCATTAGTCGGAAGAACCATTAATGGAAGTTGACCCCCATAAAACCATTTCTCTTATACTCCTTCCAACTGACAGATATCCCACAGTGGTTTTATGGCAGATCATGGAACTTTGGAGTGGATTTTCCTTCCATCCACAGGCAAAAAGGTTATAACCCCATATTTAGAATTATTTTGTCAACTAATAACTCAGTGCTTACAGGTTTGGAGGGATGACCCTGCTGTCACTATTCATCCTTATGCTAATGAAAATCTTTCTCAGCTCTGGGAACACTCTAGGGTTTTGGAGACAATTTTCCACTAATTACCCTTCTAATAAACTTTTACAATTTGCTCATAATCATGTGTTCCTCCTGCCTGGAGTGGTTGTTCCCACCCCCCTTGCAGGGGTACCTAATGTGTTTATAGATGGTTCTCTCAGGTATAACTGCTATCATAAACAAGGAGTAAAGAAAAGTTCATTCTCTTTTTCCTTTTTAGTGCTGAAAAGTCTGCTCAATCGACCACGATTGACTTTATTCGCTTACAAGTGCCCTGCTCTGAAAGCTGGAAGATATATATATATATAGTTATATATATACTATATAATATATATTTATATCAATATGCTGACAGTTATTATGTAGTTCACATTGTAAGACATCTCCCTGGAGCCTTGATAAAATGGATGGAGGATAAACAACTCTATTATATATTTGTTACTATACAGCAAACACATCACCAACGTTCTTCTCCATTGTTCACCAACCATGTCAGAGCTCATAGTGGCCTTCCTGGCCCTCTGTCAGAGGGCAGCGACTTGGTGGGCCAACTAACCCATCCTCTGGATGCGCCTATTATTCTCTCATTAATACAACAGGCTATGACTCACGTCTGCTCTGGCACTGCATCACCAGTTTCACGTTACCCAGAATAAGCCCTTCAAATGGTTCGCTCTTGTGGTAATTGTCAAGAATTCCTCCCTATCTAGGACACAGGAGTTAGCCCTCATGGCCTGTATCCAGGAAGGCTCTGACAAATGGACGTCACTCATATTCCTGCTTTTGGACAGCTAATGTATGTTTGTGTTATTACTGACACTTATTCTGGATTTTTGTGTGTGTGTCTTTTTGAGACAGGTTTTTCCCCCTGTAGCACCCAAGCTGGCCTGCAGCTAGCTATGTAGATCGGCCTTGGCCTTGAACTCACAGAGATTCTGCCTGCCTCTGCCTCTGTTTTCTGAGTGCTGGGATTTAAAAAGGTGTGTGCCACAACATGGCCCAGCTAAATCTGGATTTTTAATTGCTACAGCTAGAACTGGAGTCTGTTAAACATTGTATTCAACATTGTCTCCATGCTTTTGCCATATTACAGATGCCTAAAATTTGAAAAACAGATAATGCACCTTCATATACTTCAGTAATATTAAAAAATTGTGACACTTTTAAAATTTGTCATAAAACAGGAATTCCATATAACCCTCAAAAACAAGACATTATTGAATGTGCCTATGGTATGTTTAAAACATCAAATTAAAAAATAAAAAAGGGGAACACTAGTGTGTATTGACTTAATCATGCCCATATAATTTACTAAACGCCCCTCTTTTATTTAAATTCTTTTTTTTTTTTTGGGTCTTTTTTTGAGACAGGGTTCTCCCCTTTAGTCCCAGCTGGCCTGAGCTCACTAATGTAGAACCAGGCGGCCCTTGAAGTACGGTTCAAAGAGTGGTGTCATCATGCTCTTGGGCTATTTAATTTTTTTAATGACTGATTTCCTCACATGGTCTCTTTGCAGCAACAGTCAGACTATTCCTCGTGGATGGGCCCCCTGGAAGGATCCTTTGACAGGAAGAGACAGCATCCTCTCACCCCAGTGTTAGTTTGGGGTCAGGGCTATGCTTGTGTTTTATTCACAGGATGCCAGTGATTCCCTGATGGCTGCTGGAACACTTCTGAGAACCCGCAGAAAGCACCTGATTAGAAAGATGCAGCACCTGTCCATCCAGGGCAAGTGAAGAAGAGCCAGATCCCAGCCCAGAGCACCAAGGGAGCCAGCATTCCAACATGGGGACACATCAAAACTGCCACCAGGCAACGCAGGAACTTTGCAGGCAGAGGAGGAGGCTCACTCCAGCCACCAGATCTGTGACTCTTTCGGCTCTTCAGTGTCATGCTGCCTAGAGATTTAGCTGTGTCATTCCCCTCCAATATAATGATGTTACTTAGTAGTAAAGTGTTTACTAGGGATATGGCATCATAATAATGTTAGTTTAGCTCTCATACAATTTTTAAAAAGTTAATGAATTTAGTGCTGCCCAGCTTGATTATGTTTCTCCTAGAGATCTAACAAATGGTCTGTTATTTTGGCTTCAAGTTTTCCATCCCTTTAATATCTTATAGCATGCTTTTCCAATAATATTGTTTGTGGGCAACTGTGACCTTTTTTTTTTTTTTTTTTTTTTTTTGTCTTTTTGGACAGGATCTCCCTTTTAAAGTCCCAGATGGCCCTGGAGCTCACTATGTTAGACATGCTGGCCTTGAACCTTCACCAAAGATCCACCTGCCTTTGCCTCCCAAGTGCTAGGATAAAGGTAACACACATCCGGCTTGTGTACCCTTTTTGGAATATTGTTTTGTTGTTGCAACTCACGACTCTGGCATGATTTGCATAGCATCCAGGCCCAAATTACTCAGCTTGTATTAAAAAATAAGGGTTGGGGAACTGGAGATATAGCCCTCGCAGTTAAGAGCAATGGATGTTCTTGCAGAGGAACCCAGGTCGAATCCCCAGCACCACATGGTGGCTCAAGAAACCCGTTCTGTAGCTCCAATTCAGGAGAACTCCAGTTCCCAGGGGAATCCCAAGACCCTCTTCTGACCTCTCGAGGACATTGCATGCACATGGGTGCAACAAACCTATCATGCAGACAGTAACATTTATACACATACGAACAATAATAAAATTTTAAAAAAATTAAAAAATACGGGTTTGGATATGGTGGTGCAATAGTCCTTTAATCCCAGCACTCGGGAGGTAGAGGAAGGATTGGATCCTGTGAGTTTTGAGGCCAGCCTGATCTACACTAGTGAGTTCAGGACCAGCTGGGCCTACAGGGATACCCTAGTTCCTCAAAAAAGAAATAATAATTAATAATAATAATAATAATAATAATATAAAAAGGGGGACATGTTGAGAGCTGTGTATTCAGGGCTATCAGGTAGAGGCTACCTGCACCCGTCTGCCCTCCAAACAGCCAACAGGATATTGGCAAGGCCTTTCCTAGCTGTCCCAGGGTTGAACCTGTACAGGTCAGTCTCTGATGATCAGTCTCCAGGTACATGTCTTTCCCTTAGTAGTTCTGCTTGGATGCTGCTTATACAATTACATGTGATAAAAGCCAGGCAAAAAAAAAAAAAAAAAAAAAAAAAAAAAAAAAGAAGGAAGCTTAGCTTGGTGGGGTCTTATGCTCAGGGTACTTTTTCCATTGTTCAGATGCAAATCTGGAGGCTTCTAATTAGTGGCTCACATCTCCCCGCAAATGGGAACCTATCTTCCAGGACACATCTTGGCTGCCTGCCTGAAACATTAAGCTTTCTGTTGTTCCATTTCTCTCCAGTCTGTATATTTCTTTCTGCCCCCACTTGCTCTTTGTAAAAACACCCCAGTTGAAGCCCCTATTTCCCTCTGGAACTACATTGCTCTCAGTACTTTCTTCCAGGCTCCTACTAGAATGGTCCAATAAGTTCTACTTAGAACAGTCAACGGCTTTTCTAGTTCAAAGTTCCATAGTCTTCCACATTACAAAAAACCAACATGGCTAGGTTCCTCACAGCAACAGCCCACTCTCTGATACCAAATTCTGTATTAGTTACTTTTCTGTTGCTGTGATAAAATACCATGACCAAGGCCACTTACAGAAGGAAGAGTTTATTCGTTTTACAGTTACAGAGAGTTAAAGAGTTCATGATGGCAAAGGCAGCCTGAGCGTAACGCCAAGTACTCAACATTTTCAGGCACAGGAAACAGAGAGGTAGACTAGAAATATGATGAGGCTATGAACACCCAAACCCACCCCCAGCAACCAACATCCTCCAGCAAGGCTATACCTCCTCAGCCTCCACAAACAACACCACCAACTGCAGACAAAGTATTCAAATACTTGAGAGCCTTTGGGGGATATTCCTCATTCAAACTAACATACACACATGCACGCACAACTAAATGCATTATAGAAAAAAATAAAAATTTAAATTCATTCTGTTGAATAGCCAAATGTAATAGAAAATGTTCTTTGTGTTAATCAACATGTGCCAGGAATGGTGGTGCATGCTTTTAATGCCAGCACTCAGGAGGTAGAGGCAGGCAGATCTCTATGAGTTCAAAATCAGCCTGGTCTACATAGCCAGTTTAAGACCATCTGGGGGGGAGCTGGAGAGATGGCTCAGTGGTTGAGTGCTGACTGCTCTTGCAGAGGATCCTGGGTTCAATTCCCAGCACCCACATGGTGGCTAAGAACTGTCTTAGGGGAGGTGTGATGGTGCATGCCTTTCATCCCAGTACTCAGGAGGCAGAGGCAGGTGGATCTCTGTGAATTCAAGGCCAGCCTGAGTGAGTTCCAGGCCAGCTGGGGCTATAGGGAGACCCTGTCTCAAAAAAAGAAAGAAAGAAAGAAAGAAAGAAAGAAAGAAAGAAAGAAAGAAAGAAAGAAAGAAAGAAAGAAAGAAAGAGAAAGAGAGAGAGAGAAAGAAAATTCACTATAAAGACAAGTAACCAGCCGGACGTGGTGGCACACGCCTTTAATCCTAGCACTCGGGAGGCAGAGGCAGGTGGATCTTTGTGAGTTCAAGGCCAGCCTGGTCTACAGAGTGAGTTCCAGGACAGCCGGGGCTACAGGGAGACCCTGTCTCGAAAAGACCAACAAAAAAAAAAAAAAAAAAAGACAAAGTAACCAATGCCTTGCATGTAAGGAGTTTTCATTGTTAAAGTGTGATTTGTTGAGTGTTCAGAGACATTTGTGAGTTCTGAGATCAAACTCGTGTTACTAGGCTCAGCAGCAAGTACCTTTACTTGCTGAACCACCTTGCTGGCCCTAATTTAGTTATTTAGTGTGTGGGAACACATGTGTTATGGAGCATGTATGGAGGTCAGAACACATTTCGTGGGAATCAGTTCTCTCCTTGCCTCAGGTGGAGCCCAGGGATTGAAGTTAGGTCCTTGGATCCAGTGGCCAGTGCTCGTAGACACGCAGTCTCAGATTCAGTGGCCAGTGCCTGTAGCCAGAGTCTCACCAAACCTCAGACAAATGCCTTTTTAGTAGAGAAATTTTCATTGTAAATTTAGGGGATAAAGTTTACAGGACTGGCCCTATCTGTGGAGATCCATTTGCATGGCTTCTAGGCTTTCTTCTGTGTGGAACAAACAATACCATGTGAGAGACTCTTACACATTACCAGGTTCCACTGTCCACCTGATCTGTAGCCATGGCCCCTCTGGACCACAGCTTCTGATGATGGCCTCTTTATTATTTATTTATTTATTTATTTAGAGACAGGGTCTCCTTGTAGCTCCAGCTGTCCTGGAACTCACTCTGTAGACCAGGCTGGCCTTGAGCTCACAGAGATCCCCCTGCCTCTGCCTCCCAAGTGCTAGGATTAAAGGCGTGTACCACCACCACACCCCAGAGGATGATGGACTGTTATTAATCACAGATGATTCTTTTCAGCCCCACCAAAGAACTGTGGGAATGGAACTTTGTGTGTGGCTTGAAGCAAGAAATTGTAAGACCTGTCCTGGGAGGATCTCCAGTTATCTGATATCTCTGTGGGCTTCCAGAGTTATCTGTAGCTGGAAGATTCGGGATATTACAATGATTCTTGCTTCACCCTAAATCTGCAAAGTTCCAGGCCCATTCCCTTGAGGCTTTAGGCAGAATGTCACACCTCTAGTTACCTGTTGCACAAACCGGAGTTCTGCAGACCCCCCCCATTAGAACCAGGTTGGCTCACCCCTCCCTTCCACCTGCTCCCCACTTTCTTGCCCAAAGCACAGTAGTCTTGAATATATAGACCTCACTGACAAAAAATAAACAGAATTCCTATCCTCCCCAGTTCTCCACGTGTGTGTGTGAGTCTGCTTATTTTTCCTACAGGTGTTCTCCGGCGGTATTCCCTCCCCCCTTCTTGTGGAGGAGCGAAGCACACAGACTGCCGGCCTGCAGGCAGGAGGCAAGTCCTGGAGCTGAGCCAAGAAGGGAAGGACAGCATGTGGAAGGCAGTCACTCATGACTCAAAGACACCATACCCAACAACTGGCGTGCCCAGAACGTGCTGCTCGACTTTCCACCAAAGGAAAAGGGTATTTATCTGGCTGTCTCTCTTAGCCCTGATTTTCCCCATGCGAGGGAAATCTGGAGGGTTTTACTGTAGAGACAAGGAGATACCCCCCTAACCAGGATAGTCATGACCAGCTATGGTATATCTCCGTGGAATTAACTCTTTTCCGACGAGAGATTAATCTTTGAATCTACTTTAAGTCTCTGTGCTCTATATGGCCAGCTTTGGCATATCTCTGGGGAATTCTCTCTTCCCGTGAGATTAGTCTTTTTAAACTGTCTCTTTCCCTAACCACTAGCACTTCCTATCTCTCTTTATCATGGGTAACAAACAGACATGTCAAAAAGACCCACAGGCTAAGAAAATAAGAGTCAAGGAGTTAAAATTTCCATGCAGGAAGCTGCCTCCTTTTGGAGTGTGTGCTGGATAGCTTTAGTGTCAACTTGACACACCTGGGTTGAGGGAGCTTCAGTTGGGGAATTGGCTCCATTGGATTGGCCTGTGGCCATGTCTGTGGAGTATTGTCCTGATTGTCAGGCAATGTGGGAGGGCCCAGCCCGCAATGAATGGTACCACCCTGGGCAGGTTGTTGTGTACCATATAAGAAGGCAGGCTGGGCATGAGCTGGAGGAGCAAGCCAGTGAACCTGCCTCTTCTGAACATAAAGATGTTCAGCTCAATAACCCCCCAGATAAGAACTCCATTTCAGGGGCTAGAGAGATGGCCTAGAGGTTAA
The DNA here is from genome assembly GCA_009823505.1 of Rhizomys pruinosus. Classification (NCBI taxonomy): domain Eukaryota; kingdom Metazoa; phylum Chordata; class Mammalia; order Rodentia; family Spalacidae; genus Rhizomys; species Rhizomys pruinosus. Next base: position 1,270,056 of record VZQC01007008.1, on the reverse strand, counting down.
GAGCACCGACTGCTCTTGCAGAGGACCCGGGTTCAATCCCCAGCACCCACATGGCGGCTGAGAACGGTTTTTAACTCCAGTTCCAGGGGAATCCGACGCCCTCTTCTGACCTCCGCGGCATTGCAGGACATGGTTGCATAAACCTACATGCAGACAGTACATTCATACACTAAAAAATAAATAAATAAAAATTTAAAAAAGAACTCTATTTCGATAAAATAGAGGATTCTTTGGAGTCACTTTCACTTGCTGTGCATTCTGAGGATGAGGATGAACTCCCTCATTTTGGTGAAACAGGTAAAAATGAGAACCTTTCACCTTTTGCTGCCACTATCGCTGAACTCCAGCATAATAACAATAGACAGAGTCAGCATTTTACAGGTGTCGGCCCCTTTAAGGATCTGTCTCTTTCACCTTTCACAGAAGACTCTGCTGAAGGCTAGGGGGAAAAGAGGAAAGATATTTCAGGCTTCTCTTGTTTCCCTGTCATTCAGCAGACAGATGCCCAAAGGCAGCAGCAAAGACTTTACCAATTTACCCCTTTCAAAATGATAAAGGAATTAAAACAGGCCATGGCTCAGTTTGGAACCAGGGCACCATTTACTTGCTCTGTTAGACTCACTGGCAGCTGACACTGCCTTGGTCAGATTGGCGTAGTATTGCCTCTCTGGAGGAAACTTATTGTTATGGGAAAGTAAATATGTAAAGAAAGGAGGAACGAAACAGACAAAGTGCAATAATCAGGAGAATAATTTTGAAACTATTGCTGCTGAGTTACTAACTGCAGATGGGCCTCTCCCAGAAAGAACTATGGAATTACTTCTTAGTAAGAGTGAATTAACTATGAAAGGGTTTCATGTTTTGCCTGGGGTTATAGATCATGATTATACTGGAGAAATTAAGGTCATAGCACATTCTCCCATGGGAGAGATCTATCTATCTAACAGAAGAGAAGTTCTCTGATTTGGCTCCTCTGACTGGGCATTTTGGTTGGAAAGAGTGAGACTATGACACCCTGAAATGACTTTAGTTATTCAAGGAAAAACTTTTCAAGGTCTTATTGGTACTGACATATCTGTTGGAGCTGACATATCTGTTCTCAGTCTCCAACACTGGCCACTTGAATAGAAAAAAACATATGGCTTATACTGACTGTGGTGGTTTGAATGAGAGTGTTCCCCATAGGCTTTAAGTATTCAGACATTTTGTCCCCAGTTGGTGGCACTGTTCTGGGAGTTCTTAGAAGGTGTGGCCATGCTGGAGAAAGTACGCCATTAGGGGTGGGCTTAGTGAGTTTAACAAGCCCTGCAGACTCCATTGCGAGATGTGAACCTCAGCTTTCTGTTCCAGCCCCGGCCACCATGCGTCCCGCCAAAATGGACTCTAATTCCCTGGAATCATCAATTGTAAACTCAAATAAACTCCTTTTATAAGTTCCCTTGGTCATGGTGGTTTATCACAGCAACAGAAAAGTGACTAATACACTAACTTATAATTAATTGGACAAACACAGAATCCTGAAAAAACTGCAAAGTTACCTAATTGGGACCCACTGGAGGGCATCGAGGTGCTTTTCAGCCTTGTGCACTTCCTTTCCCCTGTTAACCTATTGTGTTGTCGCAGATGGGTGTCATATTCTACGCCCCTTCACCCACTGTTCAGAAGGAAATGTTACAAAGTGGATATGACCTTAGACATGTCTCTGTAAACAACAACAGAGGATTTTTGAGCCCCTTATGCCCTCTCCTGATCAAGGAAGGGAGGGAGGGGGTGGGTTTTTCTGCGGACCACTCCTTCCCCCAGACATGCAGATGCTATTGTGTGGACTAGTTCAAAACCAGTCTTAGTGGATCAATGGCCCTTATCGAAGGAGAAATTAACTGCTGGTGACAAGTTTGTTCAAGAACAGTTACAAACAGAACATATTGAACCTTCCACAAGTCCCTGGACTACTCCAATTTTTGCAGCAAAGAAAAAATCAGGGGGGGCTGGAGAGATGGCCTAGCGGTTAAGAGTGCTGACTGCTCTTGCAGAGGACCCAGGTTCGATCCCCAGCACCCACATGGCAGCTGAGAGCCATCTTTGACTCCAGTTCCAAGGGAATCCGACACCCTCTTCTGACCTCTGCGGCACTGCATGACACGGGTGCACAGACCTGCATGCAGGCAGTACATTCATACACATAAAGAATAAATAAAATTAAAAAAATTAAAAAAAAAGAAAAATCAGGGAAAAGGCATGTACATTTTTTACATGTACAAATGTTTTGTCTGCATGTATGTAAGTGTACTGTGTCCATGCAATGCCTATAGAGGCCAGAAGGTGTCAGATCCCCTGACACTAGACTTATAGATAGTTGTTAGCTGCCATGTGAGTGCTGGGAACCAAACCTGGGACTTCTGCAAGAGCAGCCAGTGCTGTCAACTGATGAGCCAGCTCTCCTGCCTCTCTAAACATTTCTTGATGAAAGCAGTTATTCATACAAGCTAGACAACCATCATCATTATCATCATCATCATCATCACGAGCTAGCCAGTTTAAAGGAAAACTTCAATTTATAACTGCTACATGTCAAAAATCTGAAGAAAAATAGACATTGTGGTATTTAACATTCACAGCAAATCCTTGAAACTTATTTAAGAATAAAAATATTACTGGCTGGTGAGATGGCTCAGTGGGTAAGACTTCATTGGTGCTAAACCTGATGATTAGAGTTCAATCCCTAGGACCTGTATGGTAGAAGAGAACCAAATCCCACAGATTGTCCTTTGACCACACACTTGTCATGGCATATGCATGCCTACATACCTACACACATATACAAAGCAACAAATAAATGTAATAATAAAAATGGCAGTATTATGATTTGAGCTTACTTCTCTAGTTGAGGATTTATGTAATGAATATACTGCTGTTCTTGCCGTTTCCAAAGCAGTCTTTAGAAAAGCCACATCTGTCCCTTTATTATTTTTGGTCCCAAAGGGAGGATTCATAATTACTGTATCAAATGACTTGGACATTCTGTTAGATAATGAGTACACATCACACTGAACCATATCAGTATTTGTTAACTCAAATTCTTCCACACCCCTATTAAATATTCCCAGTGCTTCTTCATCTGTGTCAAATCCAACACACAGCCCTGCTCCTAAGATTGCAGTTCCAATGCTAAGTACTCCACAGCCACACCCTAGATCTGCAACCACTTTATTTTCAATGTCATCATATGTGTTATGGATTGTATAGAGCATGCATGCTGCAATGTGTGGCCTGGTGGGATACTGTTCTAGAAGTAATGGGTTTTTTGAATCCATCCACTTTTTGCAGGCGACTCCCTAGTTCCTTAAGCCTTAATTTCTTCATTGTTTTCTCTTTAAGTGCAGGCTCCTGGCTTGACTGCACAGGACTAGCAGGGGACTGTAGCCAACCAGGTCCTTTCCTTCCCAATGCGGGCATGGGCTTTGCCCAAAGACACACAGAGGATACAAGGACTTGGTGATGCCAGGTGCCTACAGGCCTCGTGGCCACAGCTGGAAGGCATGAGTGACCCAGCTAAGCGACTCTCCCCGGACTCTCCTGGGATGTGTCGGGAACTCCCCTACCCGCCCTCACCACAGCTCCAGAAGCCCCTCTGCTGTTCTTACACTCTTATGCAATGCTGTTCCTCATGTAATGTTTATACATTATATGGATGATCTTTTACTTGCTTCTGACTCCAGGTCCACTTTAACTGACAGTTATTTCCTCTTACGGGCTGGTCTCATAATAACTCAAGAAAAGATTCAACAAACTGCTCCTTTCTCTTATCTGGAATACATATAACAAATTGCACTATTTGTCCACAGGGGCTACAACTACCAAAGTATGGCTTACTCATGCTTAAAGACTTCCAAAAACTCCTAGGAGATTATTAACTGGTTAAGACCTTCCCTAAAACGAACCACTTCTCAACTTCAGCCTCTCTTGCAGATTTTGCAAGGAAATGCAGATTCAACTTCACCTCAGAGATTGTGAAAAGAGCTACAATAAACATGGTGTGCTCATATCTTTGCAATAGGATGAGTCTTGTGGGTATATACCCAGGAGTGGTATGACTGGGTCAGGTGGAAGCTGCAGAGTAGCCTGAAGGCACCTCAGAGGCAGAAGTCCCACACACTGGCCTCCTTGGGTGCAGGAATTCATGAGCTAGGAAAAGGCTGAAATATGTCTTGTGTTCCTTAAGGAAGTGTTTGAGGACTCCTCCTTGGTGGGCCCAAACAGCCATTAGTCCTGCCCTTGTGCTCCACACTGGGGTCTTCCTTTCCCGTGGTCAACAAATGAGGTCCAGTAAGTACCACGTCCTGTCTTGATCTTCCTGTACTGGTCTCTGTGATACAGCCTGGGTAGTTCAACAATGGCAGTCTATACTCTGAAGAGGCTGAATGAAACCCCAGTGGTTGCTCAGTCCACAAGCTGGTTGTTTCGGCAGTCCCCATCTGGCACTGAGGGTTTGAGAGATTCTTGGAGAGACATAAGTCTTCCATCCATGTTGGAGCACTGAAGAGCTCTGTCTCGTGTCTTTGGGGGATGGCAAATCAGTGGTAGCCACAGGGTAGCTGCACTTGCCAGTAAGAATTGAAGATGGGCAAAACAACAGCTTTTGTTGTTTTGTTGTTGTCATTGTTGTTGTTTTTGTTAAGATCTCAAGTTTTGTGCCTGATGTACAATTTCTCAGTCTTTGCTGATTGTTTATTTCTGGTTGTACTTTCCTTTTGGATGTTGGGGCCACATAGTTAGCCCAGATTATACACTTACTTTTTAATTACCTATAATTAAAATGTGTATAATTTTATCTTTTTAAAAATAAAGTATAAAATTGCTTTTCAAAAAAAATTAACCTTTGAAGCTTTCCAAGCTCTGTCATTAGTGGAAGAAGCCATTAATGGAAGTTGACCCCCATAAAACCATTTCTCTTATACTCCTTCCAACTGACAGATATCCCACAGTGGTTTTATGGCAGATCATGGAACTTTGGAGTGGATTTTCCTTCCATCCACAGGCAAAAAGGTTATAACCCCATATTTAGAATTATTTTGTCAACTAATAACTCAGTGCTTACAGGTTTGGAGGGATGACCCTGCTGTCACTATTCATCCTTATGCTAATGAAAATCTTTCTCAGCTCTGGGAACACTCTAGGGTTTTGGAGACAATTTTCCACTAATTACCCTTCTAATAAACTTTTACAATTTGCTCATAATCATGTGTTCCTCCTGCCTGGAGTGGTTGTTCCCACCCCCCTTGCAGGGGTACCTAATGTGTTTATAGATGGTTCTCTCAGGTATAACTGCTATCATAAAGAGTAAAGAAAAGTTCATTTTTTTCCTTTTTGGCTAAGTCTGCTCAACAGATTGAACTTTATTCG
>VZQC01007008.1:1253013-1263724 GCA_009823505.1 Rhizomys pruinosus | reverse complement strand
ACATTGTCTCCATGCTTTTGCCATATTAGGGGGGCTTAAAAGTTTAAAAACAGATAACACACCTAAACATACTTCTATAACATTCAAAAAATTTTGCAACACCTTTAAAATTTGTCATAAAACAGGAATTCCATATAACCCTCAAAAACAAGACATTATTGAATGTGCCTATGGTATGTTTAAAACATCAAATTAAAAAATAAAAAAGGGGGAACATAGTGTGTATGACTTAATCAGCCCATATAATTTACTAAACCACTCTCTTTTATTTAAATTTTTTTTTTTTTGGTCTTTTTTGAGACAGGGTCTCCCTTTAGTCCCAGCTGGCCTGGAGCTCACTATGTAGACCAGGCTGGCCTTGAAGTAGGTTCAAAGGAGTGTGTCATCATGCCTTGCTATTTTAATTTTTTTAATGACTGATTTCCTCACATGGTCTCTTTGCAGCAACAGTCAGACTATTCCTCGTGGATGGGCCCCCTGGAAGGATCCTTTGACAGGAAGAGACAGCATCCTCTCACCCCAGTGTTAGTTTGGGGTCAGGGCTATGCTTGTGTTTTATTCACAGGATGCCAGTGATTCCCTGATGGCTGCTGGAACACTTCTGAGAACCCGCAGAAAGCACCTGATTAGAAAGATGCAGCACCTGTCCATCCAGGGCAAGTGAAGAGAGCCAGATTCCAGTGCGAGCACCAAGGGAGCCAGCATTCCAACATGGGGACACATCAAAACTGCCACCAGGCAACGCAGGAACTTTGCAGGCAGAGGAGGAGGCTCACTCCAGCCACCAGATCTGTACTCTTTCGGCTCTTCAGTGTCATGCTGCCTAGAGATTTAGCTGTGTCATTCCCCTCCAATATAATGATGTTACTTAGTAGTAAAGTGTTTACTAGGGATATGGCATCATAATAATGTTAGTTTAGCTCTCATACAATTTTTAAAAAGTTAATGATTTAGTGCTGCCCAGCTTGATTATGTTTCTCTAGAGATTAACAATGGTCTGTTATTTTGGCTTCAAGTTTTCCATCCCTTTAATATCTTATAGCATGCTTTTCCAATAATATTGTTTGTGGGCACTGTGTACCCTTTTTTTTTTTTTTTTTTTTTTTGTCTTTTTTGAGACAGGGTCTCCCTTTAGTCCCAGATGGCCTGGAGCTCACTATGTAGACCAGGCTGGCCTTGAACTCACAAAGATCCACCTGCCTTTGCCTCCCAAGTGCTAGGATTAAAGGTACACATCCGGCTTGTGTACCCTTTTTGGAATATTGTTTTGTTGTTGCAACTCACGACTCTGGCATGATTTGCATAGCATCCAGGCCCAAATTACTCAGCTTGTATTAAAAAATAAGGGTTGGGGACTGGAGATATAGCCTCGCAGTTAAGAGCACCGACTGCTCTTGCAGAGGACCCAGGTTCGATCCCCAGCACCCACATGGTGGCTAAGAACCGTCTGTAGCTCCAATTCCAGGAGAACTCCAGTTCCAGGGGAATCCAAGACCCTCTTCTGACCTCCGCGGCATTGCATGACATGGGTGCACAACCTACATGACGACGTACATTCATACACATACGAAAATAAATAAAATTTTAAAAATTAAAAAATAAGGGTTGGATATGGTGGTGCATGCCTTTAATCCACACTCGGGAGGTAGAGGCGATGGATCTCTGTGAGTTTGAGGCCAGCTGATCTACATGTGAGTTCCAGGACAGCTGGAAGCTAAGGGAGACCCCGTCTCAAAAAGAAATAATAATAATAAATATAATAATAAATAATAATAATAATTAAAAAGGGGGACATGTTAGAGCTGTGTATTCAGGGCTATCAGGTAGAGGCTACCTGCACCCGTCTGCCCTCCAAACAGCCAACAGGATATTGGCAAGGCCTTTCCTAGCTGTCCCAGGGTTGAACCTGTCAGGTCAGTCTCTGATGTCAGTCTCCAGGTACATGTGCTTTCCCTTAGTAGTTCTGTGGATGCTGCTTATACATTACATGTGATTAAAGCCAGGCGTGTGGCACACGCCTTTAATCCCTAGCACTTGGAGGCCGAGGCAGGGGATTTTGTGAGTTCAAGGCCAGCCTGGTCTACAGAGATGAGCCAGGACAGCTGGGGCTACAGGGAGGCCTGTCTGAAAAGACAAAAAAAAAAAAAAAAAAAAAAAAAATCACATGTGATAAATGGAACTGTTCCTAGGTACATGCCTTTGTCTTAGAAGTTCTGCTTGGGGGCTGGAGAGATGGGCTGGAGAGATGGCCTAGCAGTTAAGAGCACTGACTGCTCTTGCAGAGGACCTGGGTTCGATCCCCAGCACCCACATGGTGGCTGAGAACCATCTTTGACTCCAGTTCAGGGGGAATCCGACGCCCTCTTCTGACCTCTGAGGCACTGCACGACACAGGTGCACAAACCTACAGGTAGACAGTACATTCATACACGTACAAAAATAAATTTTAAAAAATTAAAAAAAAAGAAACAAAAGAAGTTCTGCTTGGGTACTGTTGACATAAGCACATGTGATTAATGAAATTATGGTATTGAAACTACCTGGTTCACAGGAACTTGAGGTTTTGTGCTGTATTTCTTTCTTTTTTTTTTTTCTTCGCTATGTATTTATTGATGTTTTATGTTTTCATCATCATTTTTCATTTTGTCAGGCATATTCCCCTATCCCTTCCCCCACCCCACCCCATCCCATCCCAGATCATGCATTCTGTCATAACTGTCCTCCATCTTTCTCTCAGTCTTTTTTTATGCTTAGGAATTCACATTTTCCTCAGTTAATTTATACTACTCTTAATATATGGATACATACTCTCCCACCCCATATACAGTAATTAAAGAATTAAAAAAAAAAAATAATTGGTGGTAGATTCTAGACCCAGTGAGAGATTCACGCTATAACAACATAGTTGTTTTCAGATAAAACAAAATATAACCATACTGTGTTCAGCTTGCCTTTCATCTGGGGATTTGGTGTTAGCATCACAAATGAGGGAAACCATCTCCATTTGTCTTTCTGGGACTGTGTCACCTACTCCCATAATGGCTTCGAGCTCCATCCATTACCTGCAAAATTCATGATGCCATCCTTCTTTACTGCTGAATAGTACTCCATTGTGTAGATGTACCACTTTCTGTCTCATCCACTCATCTGTTGAGGGGTGTTTGGGTTGGTTCCACCTTTGCTATTGTGAAGAGAGCTACACATAACATGGATGTGCATGTATCTTTTGGTGGAGAGTTTTGGGTATATACCCAGTAGGGTATGACTGGGTCAGGTGGTAAGCTCATTCTGAGTCTTTTAAGGGTTCTTACACTGCTTTCCACCAGTGGTTGTACGAGTTTACATTCCCACCCGCATGGATGAGTGTTCCCCTTTCCCCACAACCCTCCAGCATCTGTTGTCTTTTTTTTTCTTGATCTTAGTTAGCCATACTGGAGTGAGATGATATCTGAGATGTTTTAATTTGTATTTCCTTAATTATTAATGATGATGAACACTTTTTAAGATGTTTCTCAGCCATCTTTAATTCCTCACTGGTGAAGACTCTGTTCAGCTCTTTACTCCATCTTTTGAGTGGGTCATTTGTCTTCTTACTTCTTTGTTTTTGAGTAGTTTATATATTCTTGACGTTAATGTCTGTCAGATGTGTCTCTGGTAAAGTTCTCTCCCACTCTTTGAGTTTTTCTTCATCCTTGATTGTTTTTTGCTGTACAGAAGACTTTTGAGTTTATGAGGTCCCACTTGTCAACTGTTGACCTTACTTCCCGTGCGGGCTGTCTGGTTTAGAAAGTCTCCTCCTACACCTATGTCTTGTAAGTTGTTGCCAACTTTTTCTTTATCACCTTCAGGGTTTCAGGCTTCACGTTGAGATTTGTGCCATATTTCTATAGTAAGATTTTCCTGCTTTGAGACAAGGTATAAAAAACGTAATTCTGCAATGCAGTGCCTGCCTGGTCATCAGTCCACAGGCCTTCCTGATTCCAGCTGTTTGTCTGTCTTCTTTCCTGCATCCCCTACCCTTCCCACTCAGGGTTTTTGCTGGACTGTGGCAGGTTTGCTGCCACACCTGATGACCTGAGTTCAATTTCTAGGATCCACACATAGTGAAGGAGAAGAAACAGCCTCTGCAATTTCTCCTCTGACTTCCACATGTGCACCATGGTGTGCATGTCCCACCTCCTCAGCAAATAAAGAAATAAACATTAATTTTAAAAAATCAATTTTTGCACTCGGGAGGCAGAGAAAGGTGGATCTCTGTGAATTCAAGGCCAGCCTGGTCTACATAGCAAACTCCAGGCCAGCTGAGACTAAAGGGAGACCCTGTCTCAAAAAGACCAAAAAAGAAAATCCATTTTTGAAGGGCAGGATAGTACATGCTTTTAATCCCCAGTACTCAGGATGCAGAAGGAAGCTTATCTCTGTGAGTTCAAGGCCAGCCTGGTCTATATGGCATGTTCAGGCCAGCCAGTACTATATAACAAGACTCTGTTGCCAGGCCTGGTGGTGCACGCCTTTTATTCCAGCACTCGGGAGGCAGAGGCAGGCGGATCTCTGTGAGTTCAAGGCCAGCCTGGTCTACAGAGTGAGCTCAAGGCCAGCTGGGACTAACAGGATACCCTGTCTCAAAAAGACCAAAAAAAAAAAGGAAGACTCTGTCTCAAAAAATTAAAACAAAGAGATTTTATTTTAAGTGTGTGTGTGTGTGTGTGTGTGTGTGTGTGTGTTTGAACATGTGAGTGCAGTGCCTGTGGAAGCCAGAAAAGGGTATTGTGTCCCCTGGAGCTGGAGTTAGAGGCAGTTGTGAGCCACCTGACCTGGGTCTAGGAACTGAACTCCTTTGCAAGAGCAGTACAGGCTCTTCACCACTGAGCCATCTCTCTGGCCTGTAATTTTTTTTTTCTGGTCTTTTTGAAACAGGGTCTACCAACTGTAGCCCCAGCTGGCCTGGAACTCACTATGTAGACCAGGCTGGCCTTGAACTCACAGAGATCCACCTGCCTCTGCCTCCCAAGTGCTGGGATTAAAGATGTGTGCCAACACAACCAGCTGAGCCTGTAATTTTTTAAAAAGTGTAGACAAACATTTTTTAAAACTCAAGTACATTTGAAAGAACTAGAAAGCCTTCTAAAACACCTTTGGCTATAGCCAACCCAATTACATATAAATCTTGTAATATTTCTTTTTTTATCCACCTTATCTGGGATCGCTTAATTATGTATACCTCTGTCTTCCTTTATTTAACCCTAAAGCTCCCCTGTGGGCCTGGCGATAAACTTGGAGTCACCAAACGCTTTTTTTTTATCTGTTCCTCCTCCCAACATGAGCTGATTAAATCTCCTCTCTTTGCTTTACTTTAACTGTCACATGGCAACACGTCACTGAGCCTGAACCTGTTGGGGCTGGCGGATCAGGGCCTTTTGCCCTAATACTCCAGCTATAGACTTTGTAGAAGTGAGCCAGGAGAAAGGAAGAATTTGAGATGTAGCTGCTCACAGCAAGTCACCCCAGACAGAAAGGAAAGAATGAATGGTCCCATGCACCTGTTGGAATCACATAAAAATATTTTTATTTTTTTACTTATTTGTTTGAGTGTATAGATGGGGGCCAGAAGAGGACATCACTCCTCCATCCCTCACCACCTACTCCTTTGAGGCAACATCTCTCCCTGAACCTGGGGCTCAACATTTTTCTCTGCTAGGCTAGAAGCAATCCTCCTGTCTCTGTCTCCATTGGAGCTAGGATTACAGGGATAGGCAAGATGCCTGGATGCTGAGATCTGAATTCCAGTTCTCACATTTGCTCAGCAAGTGCTCTGAACCAGTTAGCTCTCCAGTGCCTGGAATCACTGTTATTTTTATTTTATATGTATGAATGTTATGCCTGCGTTGTGTAAGTGCACTCATGTCATGCAATCCCCTCAGAGGACAGAAGAGGGCATCGGATCCCCTGTAACTAGAGTAATGGATTGTTGCTAGCCACCATGTGGGTGCTGGGATTTGAACTGTTCTGCAAGAACAGCCAGTGCTGTTAACCATGGAGCCATCTTTCCAGCCTTTTTTTTTTTAATATATATATGTGTGTGTGTATGTATCATGACATGGACATATCTATATGTACAGCATGATATCTACAGCATGGCTGGAGGGTTAAGGAAACCACACAACAAAATTTGGCACTGTCCCCTTCCCACATGGACTTTAAAAATTTTTTTTAATTTTATTCATTTTCGTATGTGTATGAACGTACTGTCTGCATGTAGGTTTGTGCACCCATGTCGTGCAATGCCTCGGAGGTCAGAAGAGGGTGTTGGATTCCCCTGGAACTGGATTTAAAGAAGGTTTTCAGCCATCATGTGGGTGCTGGGGATCGAACCCAGGTCCTCTGCAAGTGCAGTCAGTGCTCTTAACCACTAGGCCCCACATGGACTTTAGATCTCTCCAGCCCCACATGGACTTTAGATTAAGGATGATGGCATGAGAAAATGGAGCAAGAAACACAAAAATGATATACAATTACAAATGACAGTCAAGGGGCTTGGGGGCCAGGGAGACTTGGGATCCTGCTCTCTCCACCCCTTCCTCACCAGTCTTTCCCTACACAATCTGAATGACAACCAGGGAACTGAGTGGCAGTCAGGAGACAGCCTCTTCCTCTGGCATGGGCATCAGCAAGCTCGCTAGTCCTTCTCAGTGGCAAGGCATTTGTGAGGTGAAGGGGTAAGAGAGAACACAGCATCTTGCTCTCTTTAGCAGTTCTCACCCTTCTCTGTCATTGACTAGCATGTGGCATTCAGTAAGATTCAGGCCAAACTGGTGATAACTAGAATAAGATGCTGGCCACAACCTCCTTTCCTTCCACTTGTTCATAAATCAGCACTGCTACCTCCTCACTACCTCAGAGCTGGATGGGTATGCCCTAGCTGGACAGACTTCTCAGTCTTCCTTCCCTAAACCTTTTCCCTAGATTCTGCCACAGTGAATCATCTGCTAAGAACCTGCTGCTTGTCTGTGCAGTGAGACTAAGACCTCCTCGCTCGCTAACAATGTAAGTGTCTGCTTATATCAGAGTATGAGTCTCATGTGGCCATGACTGAGCACTTTTCCTTAGGCCCCAGAGCAGTGTTTTAGCAGCTAAGGTCTGGCTATAGACCCAGCAAAGTGGGGTAGAGTCAAGAAACTTCTATGGCCTGCTTCTTTGGGGATTTTTTTTTTTCTCTTTTCTTTTCCCTTTAGCCCTCAAGAAGGCTACTGTGAACGAAAACGTTCCCGGAAAATCTTGGACTGAACTTCCTGCAAGGCTGACCAACTGATAGCACTTCAGAGACCTTGGACAGTTTGGAATGTTGCCGATAGAGAGCCTATTCACAAATTATATGGGGGGACATCTTTAAACCCATAAATAGCCACACCTTGCCTAGTCTGTTTCTGAATTAACATTCTTGTGACTAATAAAATGTATTAATTTAACAGACCACCAGGTCCCACCAATCAAAAGGCTAAGAATGTCATCAGATAGCATCTGAGACCTATAGTAGAAATCACCCTGCTTGCTATGACCTGCCTACTGGATGTAACCACCAATGTATTAGAAAAGTGTCTTGACTTGTGGCTTTTCTTTGTTCTGTTACTATAAAAATGTAATGTAACTGTTACCACTCTGGAACATGGAATTTGAAGTAACTTAAATCTGTGTTCCCAGGCCATGGTCACTCATATTTGGCTCAAGAGTAAACTACCTTTCAACTCCTTTGAGGTGAGAATTATGGTGCCTGAATTTACAGCCTTCAAACCGCAAACTCTTTCTCCCCGTGGGCATCCTTCCTAAGCCTTTGCTACTTTTTTTATTATTTTTTTAATTTTATTTATTTTGTATGTGTATGAATGTACTGTCTGCATGTAGGTTGGTGCACCCGTGTCATACAATGCCAAGTTGGTCAGAAGAGGGCGACGGATTCCCCTGGAACTGGAGTTAAAGACAGTTCTCAGCCGCCATGTGGGTGTTGGGGATCGAATCCGGGTCCTCTGCAAGAGCAGTCGGAGATCTTAATCACTAGGCCATCTCTCCAGCCCCAGCTTTTGCTACTTTTACAGGGTTTAGAATCACCATGGGCCTTCCTCACTTTTGGTTTTATAATGAACAGCACAGTTAGGGCAGGCATAGGATTTTAGAGTCAGAATTCCTATACATATTTCCTTCTTTTTTTTTTTTTTTTTTTTTTTTTTCCTTTGGTGTTTTTGAGATAGGGTCTCCCTGTAGTCCCAGCTGTTCTGGAACTCACTCTGTAGACCAGGCTGGCCTGGAACTCACAAAGATCCTCCTGCCTCTGCCTCCTGAGTGCTAGGATTAAAGGTGTGTGCCACCATGCCTGGCTTACATTTTTCCTTCTTTTGCACATGAGGTAACTGAAATCCAGAGGCTAATGACCCAACTACATATATCAGTACTCAGTGGAGCTAGAACTCAGTTATTTCAGCTCCTAAGCCAATGCTCTTTCTATTACCCCATAATGCTTTCACAAACAACACAGTAGAAGAGAAGGTACCCATTTTTTACAAATACCCATTCATCAAGCTTTACATCCCGTGAGAACCAGGGCAAATCATAAGAGATACTCAGTAGAGGTTGGTATGTGGGGACTATAGTTTCAGGCAAGCAAATCACTTCTCTTTCTGAGGGTTTTCTAACCCACAATGATGGAAACAAAGATGGTAGTCCAAGGGACAACACATCTAGAAGCACAGAAAGCATGTCTCTTTCACTCTACATTCCGGCAGGTCAGCTTAACCTTGGGACATTAAACTGCCACACTACCCAGGTCTCAGCCTAAGAAAGTGACACTTTCTTCCAAAGGAGAACTTGCATCTTGCACGTTTCCCACAGAAGCCCCCATCTTTCTGCGTCCCTACCTGGACTACAGTGAGGGTGTAGAGGGTTACTCAGAGCCCTCTTCAACCTTCGCCCCCAGCACAACGTTTTCCCTGGCAGCAAGCTGAGTTCTGATTAGATGCCCATTCCCTGCCTAATGTATAAAAGTCCAGTGGATGAGGAAGGGGAGGAGAGGGAACCAGGTTACCCTGCAACCTTGCTGGTGACATTTGAGGACTTTATCTGGGGCAGATCCTGTGGGGTGGGGAGGTGTTCACCAGTCACCGGGTTCCTGCCTGGCCTGCACTTGATAGCTGCTTATTCTTCATCTTGGCTTTGGCCATATTGTAGTCTCTTCATCAGGGAGTCCAAACCAGGTGTGGATATTTGGCTTTAGCTTTGTCTCCTCAGCTCTGGGTTGGGGGGAGGGGGGATACTTTCTTTCTTCTATTCTTCCCTGCTTCTCCTCAAGGGTCTTTGTTTCTGGGACATGGCAGGACCTGGACTATGGAGTGCAGGGCCCAGGAAGTCAGTGGAGAAGGGAAGGGGGAGGGGAAGTGGAGACACCCCTGTCACTATGGCTGGTTGCTTAGTCAAAACTGGAATCACAGTTGTTTTATTCCAAGGACAGTTCTGTTGTGTGTGTTGGGAAGGTGTGAGCATGTGTGTGTGCATGTGTATGCTAGAAAGGTGTGAGCATGCTGTGGCATGTGTGTAGAGGTCACAGCCACAAGAATCAGTTCTCTCTGTTCCTGGAGTTGAGCCTCTGGGACTATACTCAGGTCATCAAATTCGGTGGCAAGTAATACTTACCAGCTGAGTCATCTTGCTAGCCTTTCTCAGGGTTCATTTAAATTTCTGTTTGGGCTCAAATCTTTCATTTTTCTTTTTTTGAGATAAGGATTTTGTGTAGCCCAGGCTGGCCTCAAACTCACTATGTAGCTGAGGATGACTTCCTACCTTTACCTTTTGAGCGCCAAGACTACAGGAGTATCTAAAGCCAGTGGAGCTACGTCCTGTAGATTAGTGCATCCATCTCATCAGAGAAGCTTCTTTGTGTGGTATGACGATGAGCACAGTGGCTCACAACTGGTCAACATGCAGAGCGTAAGGCTTCCGAGTGCTCAGCCCTAAATGTGACACCAGTATCACCTACCTCCCAAATCTCAGGGGTTATTGCAGAGGAGGAGGGCAGAAAGATTACAAGAGCCAGAAGCAGTGGATGACTACAACAGAGTGTTTTATGGACACAGCAGGGCAGGTGCAGGCATGAACAGACATCATTGTGACTGTTGGGTTCATTTTGAGGGGAGACTCGGTGCAGAAAGGAGAAAATATCAGGACTCCGATAAAAAGTTGGGTTTATTTCAGGCATGGCGGCTGGCCTGCCTGTGTCGGGATTAAGATGACCAGCGTTAGAAAGTCCCCAGAATGGCTGTTTTATACCCAGGCACACAGGGAAGTGAGTTTACAAGGAGGTGAGGGTGAGGAGATGGGGGATTAGGGCGTAGGTGGATCTGTGGCTGGTATCAGTAGAAGCATCTCAAGATAAACTGAGGCTTGTGATGGTATCAATGGGAGCCTGATTGGAGCAACTTTCTTGGAACTTGTACCTCTGTTGGCTTCCTGGAAAATCCCTGACTTAGGTGGGCTTAAGACCTTACAGTGACTGCATGTACCCTCAAGACTCACCCCACCGCAGAGATACATGCACGGCCATGTTTATTTCAGCTCTCTTCACAATAGCAAGGAGCTGGAACCAACCCAAATGCCCCTCAACTGATGAGTGGATAGAGAAAATGTGGTACATCTACACAATGGAGTTCTATGCAGCAGTAAAGAAAGA
>VZQC01007008.1:1242208-1252364 GCA_009823505.1 Rhizomys pruinosus | reverse complement strand
ACCTTACAGTGACAAAGCATAAGACCTGGGAAAGCTCAAGCCAGACAATATCTCGGTACAGAGGAGGAGATGGACACCATGTCCATGTCCAGCCGAGGAGCTGGCTACTGGTGAATGACAGATGCCAGAAGAGCCAGGGCCAACTTTCTTTCTTGGTTTTGGTACATGGCCAACCACACTCCTCCTCCAGAGTTCTGGAATTAAAGGTGTGTGTCACCACGCCCCTCCAGAGTTCTGGGATTAAAGGTGTGTGCCACCATGCCCAGTTATACAAGTAATTCTTAAAATTCTGTCCTGGGTTCAAAACAACTTTTTAAAAATTTCATGCCATCAGAAATAGTTCTTCCCAAGTAAATAAAATAATTATGAAAATTTATAGCTTGAACTCAGACCTACTTTTAAAATATGTTTAATGGGTTTCCTTCTGGAAAAACTGGAGTTTCAGAACCTTAAGATGCCATTGTTAAAAATAATTTAATAGCCGGGCATGGTGGCACACGCCTTTAATCCCAGAACTCAGGAGGCAGAAGCAGGGAGATCTTTGTGAGTTCAAGGCCTATCTCAAAAATACCAAAAAATAATAATTTAACAAAGCTTGCATTCAGATGTACAGTCTTCGAATTATAACTTATATTAATAAGTTTATAAACTCTGAGTGGGGGATGGGGGTGAGGGGGTGGGGGGGTGGAGGGGTTCGATTCCTGCCCTGCTCTAAGTGTATAAAACCTGTATGCAGAGATTGCTCAGGGTTCACCTCTCCCCATTGTACAGGCGAGCCCTGGTGCACCCGAATAATAAACCTTTTGCAGGGAGTCTTGTCTCCACGTCTCTCACTCAGGGGTCTCTCAAGGGTAAGGCTCAATTCGGGTCTTAAACTAGGATTAAAGATGTGCACCACCAAGCACGCATTTGTCTATTTCTTAACAAAAACCACATCATCTCTATGTTTATTTTAAAGCTTATAAGGTCCATGAATTTATCACATCTGAAAGACATTAGGCAAGCTAGGTTGTTTAGCAACATTGATTGACTGTGTATAAGTGTTTTGCCTACAAGTTTGTAAGTGTACTTGTGTTGCACAATGCCCACAGAGACAAGAGGGTATCAGATCCTCCAGACCTAGAGTTAGAGACAGTTGTTAGCCACTGTATGGGTGCTGGGAACCAAACCGAAGTCCTCTGCAACAACAGTTGAGTCAGCTCTCCAGCTCCTATTGTTAGAAATACTTTTACAGCCAGGCGTAGTGGTGCACACCTTTAACCCTAACACTTGGGAGGCAGAGGCAGGTGGATCTTTGTGAGTTCAAGGCCAGCCTGGTTTACAGAGCGAGTTCCAGGACAGCTGGGGTGACAGGGAGACCTGTCTCGAAAAGACCAAAAAAAAAAAAAAAGAAATATTTTTACTCTATAGGGTGAGAATAGCTAGCTTAACAAGCTGCCATTAGGGCCCAAAGTTTTCTGTTCAACTTAATTTAACTTAAAGCACTTTTGAGAACAGATCATTATTTCTTATCTCTCATAATAGCTATATATAACAAATATGTAACAAGATTTACATACGGAAAAGGTTTCTAGAGCAAAAGACTGAAAGGTCACTGTCCTTTGTGTGTCCATAACATAGGTTCCAAATTAATTTCAACATTTGCTAAAATGCAATTAACAAAATACCATGAACTCAATCCATGCTGGGATTCAAGATAAATTTACAGCTGAGGATCCCACTAGATTTAAACAATGTACCCCCATATAACTTCAGGGGGAAAGAGACATACCTCACTTTAATGACATTCTTGCTAAGGTGTACCCTTGCCTTAAAGACCACACACTGGACGGACGTTCTGATGGCTAACCTTGATGGTTAACTTGCCTGAACTCGGAACCATATAGGAGACACATCTCTGGGTGTGTTTGTGAGGGCCTTTCCACACTGACTATTGTAGAATTCCAAAAGCTGGTGTCCCAGACTGAGTAAAAAGGAAAATAAGACCTCGTGAACTTGCAGTTACTAGAGTGCAGTGTGTGTCAAGTTGTTCAGGCTGGTGATGGAACTCAGTGGTAGAATCATGTGTGAGGCCCCAAGTTCCATGCCCAGCACAGTAAGAAGACAAGACAAAACAACAAAAACCAGGGACTTCATGGAAACTAATTAGAGTGGTGATCATTTCTATTGACTCTTCATTTACACGTTGAATTTCTTGTCTTCAAGCATGGGAAGAACTAAGGCTTCCAATGGTGGCCCGTTACAACTGTGTTATGTTCTCAGCCCTCAAGACTACACCCTGAGAATCTACTATTACTACAGTTGGAGGTGGGGTTCTACCAGCACTGCCTTGCTAAGGGTTCTTTCTGCTGGAAGGCTGAGGGAGGTGCCTCATAGGCCTGTGTGCTGTGCTGGAGGAAGCTGTGAGGACACTGTGCACCTGCGTACCATGTGCTCTGCAAACAGCTTGAATTTTGGTGTTTTGCTTTGGCCTTACATTCCTGCATTCATTCCCACTTGTCTGTGATAGAGATGTTGGGGCCGTTTAACTGCACAATTGGCAACTGTTGGAGTCCCCTGCCTACCTTTGCTGCCTTGACCAAAAAGACTTTACACCAAACCATCTTCCTGATTATTCTTACACCAGTGCTTGAAGTTCTGGAATCTGTGGGGATGCCTTGAGGAAATGAGAGGATGCTGGCTATGTCTTGCTCATTCCAGGAATCCAGGAGGATGAGGAAAATTGCTGCAAGTATGTGTTCAACTTTGGCCAAATACTGAGTCCACAGAAGCCTGGGCTACAGAGTGAAAGGCTGTTTAAAAAAAATTACAGTGGCTGGAGAGATGCTCAGCAGTTAAGAGCACTGACTGCTCTTGCAGAGGACCTGGGTTTGATTCCCAGCACCCACATGGAGGCTAAGAACCATCTTGGGCCAGGCATGGTGGCACCTTTAAGCCCAGCACTCAGGAAGCAGAGGGAGGCAGATCTCTGTGAGTTCAAGGCCAGCCTGGTCTACATAGTGAGGTCCAGGACAGCTTGGACTAAAGGGACACACTGTCTCAAAAAGACAAAAAAATGAAATAAAATAAAATAATACATTGAGTTGTTCACATGAATTTCATAAAACAATTGCCCAATAAATTTTGGCTTGGGATTCTGACAGAATGTTCATTAGTTTCTGAATGATCCTAAACATACTTCTGCCATGTTGTCCTTATGCATTTGTGTGACATGCTAGTCTCAATATGGAGAATTATAAAATCAAAATATCACTGGGCGTGGTGGTGCATGCCTCTAATCCCAGCACTCGGGAGGCAGAAACAAAGTGGATCACTGTGAGTTCAAGGCTAGCTTTGTCTACATAGTGAGTTCCAGGATAGCTGGGGCTATAGAGAGACCCTATCTCAAAAATGACCAAACAAATTAATAAAAAATAAAATCAGCCAGGTGTGGTGGCACATGCCTTTAATCCTAGCACTTAGGAGGCAGAGGCAGGCAGATCTTAGTGAGTTCAAGGCCAGCCTGGTCTACATAGCAAGCTCCAGGCCAGCTGGGACTAAAGGGAGACCTGATCTCAAAAAGACCAACAAGGACCTAGACAGGTAGCCATCAGGACAACAGCATGGCCAGGTGAGCTGAAAATGCCTGGCAGGCCTTCCTACCCCCCGCCCCTGGCACCTTGGGAACACCCGGAAAGCTCCCACCTCGGGTACCAGTGAGCAAAGAGAGGCAGAGCTACACAGGCAGCCAGCAGGACAACAGGGTCAAGGGAACAAGCCCCCCACACCCCCTCCCGCTAAAGCTAGTAGTACTGTGCTGCAGACAATCCAGTGGGCTCAGTGTTAGTAATTCTAGGCTGCACAGCCAATGGAGAGGAACTGGCGGGCAGGAAGAAGAGTGAGTGACCAACCAGTCCTCCATATTAACATTTGAGATTAGCACCAGAAGCCAAACAAAAAAAAACAAACCCACATGCCAAAAACACAACGAAAAAACAACATAGGAAAAGCTCATAATAAATCCACACTGAACTCTACCAGTCAGATAGAAGATCCCTACAAGAAGATCTTCCTGGAAGGAAACCAAGACATGGATCTTAGAAGAGCAATTATAGACATATCCAAAGAAATCAAAGAATATGAAGAACAAATCATAGAACTAAGGGGAGAGAATGAAAAACCCAGGAAGAAACTAGAAGGAAAGAATGATAAACTCTGGAAAGAACTAGAGGGAGAGAATGACAAACCCCTGAAGGAAGTGGAAACACTGAAAAGATGCCAGGCTGAAATGAAAAAAAAGAAACTGGGCTGGAGAGATGGCCTAGCAGTTAAGAGCACCGACTGCTCTTGCAGAGGACCCAGGTTCGATCCCCAGCACCCACATGGTGGCTGAGAACCGTCTGTACCTCCAATTCCAGGAGAACTCCAGTTCCAGGGGAATCCCAGACCCTCTTCTGACCTCCAAGGCATTGCACGACACGAGTGCACAAACCTACATGCAGACAGTACACTCATACACATACAAGAAAATAAATAAAATAGAAAAATATTTTAAAAAAAGAAAAAAAGAAACTGACCAGTGAAAGCAAGGAGCTACAAGAAGAGAATGACATGCTCCAAAAGGAAGTAGAAATACTAAAGAAATCACAGGATAAAATGAAAAAGGAAATTGAACACTCATCCAATCAACAGGAAAGGATGGGAAAAGTCTCAGAAGCAGAATGTATGAAGCAGAAAAAAAGAATGTTAGACCTGCAGGATAACACAGAACAACTAGAATGCTCAGGTAAAGATTATGACCAATTTTTTAAAAACACAAGAAGAGTGGAACAACCAGGAAATGTGGGACACTATGAAAAGACCAAACCTCCATATCATAGGGATAGAGGAAGGAGAAGAATCCCAAGACAATGGTATTGATCAGATCTTCAACAGAATAATAGAAGAAAATTTCCCTAAACTGAAAAAAGACAAACCCATACAAATACAAGAAGCACATAGAACACCAAATAGACAAGACCAGAAAAGAAATTCTCCACACCATACCATAGTTAAAATGCTAGATGCTCAATGCCGGGTGTGGTGGCAAACGCCTTTAATCCTAGCACTTGGGAGGCAGAGGCAGGTGGATCTTTGTGAGTTCAAGGCCGGCCTGGTCTACAGAGCGAGTTCCAGAACAGCTGGGGCTACAGGGAGACCCTGTCTTGAAAAGACCAAAAAAAAAAAAAAAAATGCTAGACGCTCAAAACAAAGACAAATACCGAAAGCCACAAGAGAAAAACAACAAGTTACATATAAGGGGAAACCCATCCAAATTACAGCTGACTTCTCAGTGCAAACTATAAAAGCCAGAAGAACATGGATCAAAGTATTCCTAGTGATGAACAACTTTAGATGCCAAACCACATTAATATACCCAG
Source organism: Rhizomys pruinosus (assembly GCA_009823505.1). Taxonomy (NCBI): domain Eukaryota; kingdom Metazoa; phylum Chordata; class Mammalia; order Rodentia; family Spalacidae; genus Rhizomys; species Rhizomys pruinosus. The sequence goes on along the minus strand of VZQC01007008.1, from coordinate 1,246,965 downwards.
CAAAAATGTCAATTACAGTTGAAGGAGAAAAATCTTTCATGACATAAACAAAATGAAAGAATAAATGTCAAAAAAAAACCCAACACCTCAGAAAATACTCAAAAAGCAATTCAAAGAACACATGAAAGGAGCAACTAAAGAGAGAAACTAATAAAAGCGTAACAGCAGAAACACAAACCTAGACCAAGAATGCAAAGAATAAGATGAAAGGAAGCAACAAACATCTCTCAATAATAATCTTAAATATTAATGGTCTACTGGTGTAAGCCTGAAAAAATATTGCTAGGGCAATAAGGCAAGAAAGGGAAATTAAAGGAGTACTAATTAGAAAACAGGAAGTGAAACTATCCCTTTTTGCAGATGATATGATAGTTTACCTAAGGGATGCTAAAAACTCCACCAGAAAACTCCTAGAAATGATTAGAGTTTCAGTAAATTGGCGGGATACAAAATTAACCTAGAAAATCGGTAGGCTTTCTTAAGGGGACCTTCCCACTCACGATAGCCTCAAAAAAACAAAAACAAAACAAAACAAAACAAAACAAAAACCTGGGAGCACACCTAACTAAAGACACCAAAGATCTCTACAACAATAATTTTAAACCCCTGAAGAAGGAGATTGAACATGACATCAAAAGATTGAAAGACCTCCCATGCTCATGGATTGGAAAAATTAATATAGTAAAAATATCTATTTTACCCAAATTAACATACAGATTCAATGCAATCCCAATTAAAATCCCCATGAGTTTCTTCACAGACTTGGGGCAAAAATCCTTAAATTCCTATGGAAAAATGACCCTGAATAGCTAAAGCAACACTGAGTGAAAAGTGTAATACAGGGGGGATCATTTTACCAGACTACAAACTACATTACAGGGCTATGGTCATAAAGACAGCCTGGTACTGGCACAAAAACAGACCCGTTGACCAATGGAACAAAACTGAAGATCCAAACTGGAACTCATACAATTTCAGCCACCTCATATTTGACAAAGTGCCAAAAAACTCAATGGCGGAAAGATAGCACCTTCAGCAAATGGTGCTCAGCCAAACTGGATCAGTGCAGGTGTGGTAACACATGCCTATAATCCCAGTGCAGGTGTGGGAGCACATGCCTATAATCCCAGTGCAGGTGTGGGGGCACATGCCTGTAATCCCAGTGCAGGTGTGGTAACACATGCCTGTAATCCCAGTGCAGGTGTGGGAGCATATGCCTGTAATCCCAGTGCAGGTGTGGGGGGCACATGCCTGTAATCCCAGTGCAGGTGTGGTAACACATGCCTCTAATCCCAGCACAGGTGTTGGGGTACATGCCTGTAATCCCAGTGCAGGTGTGGGGGCACATGCCTGTAATCCCAGTGCAGGTGTGGTAACATGTCTGTAATGCCAGTGCAGGTGTGATGACACATGCCTGTAATCCCAGTGCAGGTGTGATGACACATGCCTGTAATGCCAGTGCAGGTGTGGGGGGCACATGCCTGTAATCCCAGTGCAGGTGTGAGAGCACATGCCTGTAATCCCAGTGCAGGTGTGGTAACACATGCCTGTAATCCCAGTGGAGGTGTGGTAACACATGCCTGTAATGCCAGTGGAGGTGTGGGGGCACATGCCTGTAATCCCAGTGGAGGTGTGGGGGCACATGCCTGTAATACCAGTGCAGGTGTGGTAACACATGCCTGTAATGCCAGTGCAGGTGTGGGGGCACCTGCCTGTAATCCCAGTGCAGGTGTGGGGGCACATGCCTGTAATCCCAGTGCAGGTGTGGGGGCACATGCCTGTAATCCCAGAAAAAAAAAAAAAAAAAAAAAAAGCGGAGTGTGGGACCCATCTGAACATAAGAAAGAGAGACCTCAGACTGCCTGAGTCACGAACACTGAGCATCTCTTGATACATATTGGGGTTAACCGTTTATAAAGGGCCCTAACAAGTTTACCTTCCAGTACTGAGAAACCATCCTACCTCTCCACCTTTATAGGAAAAGAAAACAACATGATGGTAATAAACCATCTCCTCAAACTGTAAAACTAGAGCCATGGGTTACAGGGTAATTTCCTATAAATTAGGTATAAAACTACCCTTTTTTAATTGACTGGATAGGCATAGGGTGAAAGGATAATTCTCTATCTAGAGCCAAATTCAATAGTAAAAGTGTTTATAACTGTGTAATTAAGCAAATTCTAGATACAAGAAGCTGATATCAGCAATGAATATATTCTGCCTAGGAGATGGTTGGCTATTTTTTTTTTTTTTTTGGGGATGTCAAACCACCCCCACAACCCCCAATTATAAAGGCCTTTTGCCTATAAGGGGATATATGCAAGGAGAAATGCAGTAAGTCCACTGTTGTCGAAGACATGGTGGGAGCATGAAAAATGTTATGGAATGTCACTTCTGCTCCCAGCTAGTACAACTGGCTTCTGAAAGCCAAGAGAGTGTTACCAAAGGCCACTTAAGCAATACAAGCAAAATATTAGTCTCCCTCAGACAAGCAAGACTCCTTCAGTATCAGTCTACACCTCAACAGCTGGAGATACTGTGCAACGTGGCAGCCCAGTGGTCTCTATATATCCAAATTCTAATTTGCTATTAGCTCTCTCCTTGGAGGAAATAACTCACTAGTGGATCCACAAGCTTATGTCCTCTAATGGTTAGGAAGATGTTCTAAGCCACAATAAGAAATTGTCACCCTTATAGAGAAGCCACAGTTTGTGGATTAGCTACCATCCAACATCCGGTGTCATAGGCTCACAGCTCAGCTTGACATAATTTTAATTGGTACTGCATAAATGCCTGTAACATCCAATAGCTTGTTCTTTGTAGTATGACTAAAAAGGTATCACTGGGAAAAGCAGTCAACCCTTGAAGGGGAGCAACCTGAACAGACTGAGTCCACAAAATGACAACTCCAAAGAAAGTAGAAGCTGTTGTTCTTCTCACCCACTTTGTGACCCTTTTCCCAAAGCCCAAGGGCAACAAATTGCGGAAGAGAGAGGTGGTAGAATGTAAGGCTTTGGAGAGATTGAGGTGTGATCATGAAACTACAGAAATTGTCTGGGACTCCTAATTGGATCAACAATGCTGTTTGCTTACAAGCTTCTTCCAACGGGACTATGGGACCTTGGGTTTGTTCAAAATTTGGACATGATACTTGCAAATGCCCAATTACCTAATTGTCTGGCAAACTGAATAACATCAAGTTATCTGCAAACACTGTGTTCTATTTCATTGTAGAGCATCCTAAAATAAAACAAATAATTAAAAAAAAAAAAAAAAAGCGAGTTGGGTGACTGTGTATAGAGAGTCACAGGCTCAGGGCTAAGAGGTCCCCTCAGGTAACAGTTTTGTTTCCTTGCTGGTAATTGAAGGTACACTTCATCACAGACAGGAAGGCATGGTTTCTATGAGGCCCACAGAGGCAGTTATTACATCAGAAGCCCTTGAGTAACTAGTAGTGATTCCGTAGTTTCTTGAGTCAGAATCCTTGAGTAACTCCTGGCCATCCCAGAAGGTCCAGAGGTTGCAGGGGTACCGCCAGAGGTTGCTGAGGTCCTCCATGTTAGCATCTCTGAGGACACTAATGGATGCCTGCTTGGTGTACACTGGGCCTTCTTTAGAGCCCTTTGTTGGAGGGAACCCAGTACAAGGTGGGTCAGTTTATAAGTGGCAGCAGCATCAGGAAGATTAAGTGGCGTCTGTCAGTGAAGAGTGTTGTTACTAGAACCAAAATGCAATGGAAAGATGTTGACTTGTAATCCCAGTGCAGGTGTGGGGGCACATGCCTGTACACTTATTGATAAAAACATATGGGGAGATAGTATTAAAATGTGTCATACAGGCTGGAGAGATGGCCTACTGGTTAAGAGTACGAACTGCTCTTGCAGAGGACCCGGGTTCGATCCCCAGCACCACATTGGCAGCTGAGCAACTGGAGCTAAAGACAGTTTCTTGAAGCTGGAGCTAAAGATGGATTGAGGCTGGAGCTAAGATGGTTCTCAGCCACCATGTGGGTGCTGGGGATCAAACCCAGGTCCTCTGCAAGAGCAGTTGGTGCTCTTAACCACTAGGCCACCTCTCCAGCCTGTATGACACATTTTAATACTATCTCCCCATATGTTTTTATCAATAAGTGTACAGGCATCTGCCCAACACCTGCACTGGGATTACAAATCAACATCTTTCCATCGCATTTTGGTTCTAGTTCATATCAATAAGAGTACCAAACAGAGAGCCTTGGGAGAGAATCTATCAGAACAGTGCAAGCCCTGTGATTTTTGAGCAAGGTGACACTGGAAAAGCATGTGTGCAAGGACTGCCCAAGAGCAAAGCAGTCGTGCTTTCCAGGTGCGCAGTATTCTGCACATGCGCGTGCGTGCGTGCATGCATGCATGTGTGTGTGTGTGTGTGTGCACGTGTGTGTGTGCATGTGTCTTCCTCAATCACTCTCCACCTTAATTTTTGAGACAGGGTCTCTCCCAATTACCAAGTTGTTTAGGCTGGCTGAGCAGTAAACCCTCCAGATCAGATCCTCTTGGCTCCACCTCCCCAGCACTGGGACTTCAGACATGTGTCATCACACCTGCCACTGGGATTTACAGGCATGTCCCCTACCCTGCACTGGGTGTAAGGCATGTGCCCCACACCGCACTGGGATTACAGGCATGTGCCCTACACCTAGCAACTGGGCTTTACATGGCAGTGTGCCCCCGACACTGCACGGGATTGACAGCTGTGTCATCACACCTGCACTGGGATTA
>VZQC01007008.1:1207490-1242034 GCA_009823505.1 Rhizomys pruinosus | reverse complement strand
TTTTTGGTCTTTTTGAGACAGGGTTTCCCTGTAGCCCCAGCTGTCCTGGAACTCGCTCTGTAGACTAGGCTGGCCTTGAACTCACAAAGATCCGCCTGCCTCTGCCTCCCAAGTTCTAGGATTAAAGGCGTGCGCCACCACGCCTGGCCCAACTCGCTTTTTGACACAGAAACAGCACCCACATCTCAGCACTGGGGCCTCTTGAAGACAGGGTGGAATTGAACCTGTGCTTTCTGGCATATTCCATTTCAGGAAGAGCTGTCCTCTCCTGTCTTCACCTCCTTGTCAGAAGATGGAGAGGCCATGGAACTGCAGGAGGTCCCTAACCCAGGCCCCTTGGCTTCCCAGGGAGACTGTGAGGTTACCTGAGTGAACACAGACACAGCCAGGGCCCTGCCAGCCACCTTGAGTGACAGAGCTGGTGGAGTATGGTCACTTCCATCACAAGTCAGGATGCCAGTAAAGGACAGGGCCTGGGTGCTCATAGCCAGCCAAACTTAGTACCTCAGCCTAACTGCCTGTCTAGTACGTAGCCTGTCTTCACATTATTCCCAACTGCTGTGTGACTGGGAAGGGAACCCAGTCCAGTGTAAGGAGCACTAAGACACTCTAGCCTCAGACACACAAAATACTAGTCTAAGGTGCTGGTGCCTCTAGATCCTGAGGCCTGCCAGCACCTGCTATCTGTCCCTTTGGAATCATGGGTAATTCAGATAGTACCCAAGCTGGACATTTCCCTCTCATGATAGAAAAGTTGGACCCTAAGAAGCACTTTCAGTAGGACTGCCTTGGCCCTGGCAGAACCTGGCAGCTGGCCTCCCTGAGAGAGAGAGCTCTCTCTTCAAATTACTCCTTTTTATGTCCCAGTCCTGAAAATAACCCTGAAGTGGCCCCCATCTTGCCCTGAACTCTAGTTACTTTTTTGTTTTTTGGTATTTTTGAGACAGGGTCTCCCTTTAGTCGCAGCTGGTTAAAGGTGTGTGCGACCCTGCCCAGCCCTTTAGTTACTCTTAATTCGAGCTTCCCTGCCTAAGCAATACTTCATACCAATTTTCAAAAACATATGAGGGGCTGGTGAAATCGCTCAGTGGCATGTGCCACCAAGTCTGATGTCCTGACTTTGATCCCTGGGCCCCACATGGTGGAAGGAGAAAACTGACTCCCACAAGTTGTCACACACACACACACACACACACACACACACACACACACACAAATAATAATAATAATAAATAAATGTTTCTAAAATGTGCCCATGTCCTTTCTTGTATTTAAAGGTCCACCTCTCGGGGCATGGTGGTGCACACCTTTAATCCTAGCACTTGGGAGGCAGAGGCAGGCGGATCTTTGTGAGTTCAAGGCCAGCCTGGTCTACAGAGTGAGTTCCAGGACAGCTGGGGCTACAGGAGACCACGTCTCGAAAAGACAGAAGAAAAAAAAAAGGAGTCCACCTCGCATGCCTCTTTAATTTTTTTTTTATTTTTATTTTATTTTATTGATTTATGTGTATGAATGTACGGTTTTTTTGCGTGTAGGTCTGTGTGCCCGTGTTGTGCAATGCCGGCGGAGGTCAAAAGAGGTCGTCAGCGTAAGTCGCACCTGAACTGAGTCTCCTGAACTGGAGTTAAAAACGGTCTCAGCCGCCATGTGGGTGGCTGGGGATCGAACCGGGTCCTCTGCAAGAGCGGATCGGCGCTCTTAACTGCTAGGCCATCTCTCCAGCCCCCATCTTTATTTTTTATATATGATACATGTTAATACTATTCCCCATCTGTTTTTATTATGCCATGTTGTTTAATACTACTCGCTCATGTGTTTTTATATGACTCATATTAATATATCGGAAGACTACGAACCAACGGTATAATTAATGTAACACGCACAACAGACACGAACAAAAAACCCAGTAAGATTTATACTATCTCCCCAAGGGGAAGGATGCCCTGTTTTATTATTTGACAACATTTTTTAAAATTTTATTTTTTTATGGTGTAAAGAAAGGATACTAATTTTTCCAGGTTAATACTTTTTGAAATTTTATGTGTATAAATGCAATGCCCGAGGAGGTCAAAAGAAGTCATCAAATCCCCTGGAACTAAAATTAAGGATGGTTGTTAGCAGCCAGCCATGTGGGTGCTGGAATCAAACCCATGTCCTCTGCAAGAGCAGTTGGTGCTCTTAACCACTAGGCTATCTCTCCAGCCCAGATGACACATTTTAATACTATCTCCCCATATGTTTTTATGTATGACACATTTTAATACTATCTCCCCATATGTTTTATGTATGACACATGTTAATACTATCTCCCCATGTTTTAAGTATGACACATGTTAATACTATCTCCCCATGTTTTATGTATGACACATGTTAATACTATCTCTCCATATGTTTTAATGTATAACATTAATACTATGTATGACATGCTAATACTATCTCCCCATGTGTTTTATGTATGACACGTGTTAATACTATCTCCCCATGGTTTTTTTTTTTTTTTTGGTCTTTTCGAGACAGGGTCTCCCTGTAGCAAGCCCCATGTGTTAATACTACTCCTTATGTTTTTAGATACGACACATGTTAATACTATCTCCCCATATGTTTTATGCATGACACATGTTAATACTATTGCTCCATGTTTTAATGTATGACATTAATACTATGTACATGTTAATACTGTCTCCCCATGTGTTTTATGTATGACACGTGTTAATACTATCTCCCCATGTGGCTTTTTTTTTTTTTTTTTGGTCTTTTCGAGACAGGGTCTCCCTGTAGCCCCAACTGTCCTGATACTCACTCTGTAGACCAGGCTGGCCTTGAACTCACAAAGATCCGCCTGCCTCTGCCTCCCAAGTGCTAGGATTAAAGGCATGTGCCACCACTCCCGGCTCCTATGTGTTTTATGTATGACATGTTAATACTATCTCCCCATATGTTTTTTTAAAATGTATATATATACCCAAAGGGCTGTAGGCCACATCATGGACACAGGTTCTCCTGGGACCCATTAGCCATAAACTGTCCCACCAGGCCAACCGGTTGCTCATCCAGTATGGGCCCTATCTGGGCCTAACCTTGGGCAGCCATACACACACCCAACCAAATGTGCACATACATACCTGTGTACATGTACACACGCATGTGCACACACTTGCATGTAAATACCCATGAACATGCACACATGTAGGTACACCCATGAACATACACACGTGCACCTACAACCAGGTATACACCCATGAGCATGCACACACACATGCACACCTGTGCAGAGACACACCCATGAACATGCATACATGCAAACATGCCCATGAACATACACATGTGCACATACAACCAGGTATACACCCATGAGCATGCACACACACATGCACACCTGTGCAGACACACCCATTAACATGTACTTGTGCACGCATATGCATGTACTCATGAACATGTACGTATACACACATGCACACGTGTAAGCATATACACATGTATGTGTGTGCAGGTACACACCCAGGCCCATACACACAGGCACATGTGCACACACATCCAGATACACATCTGTATCCATGCACATACACACAGGCACATGTGCACACACATGCAGATACATATCCATGCACATACAGGTACATGTGCACACACATGCAGAAACACATCCATGCACACAGCCATGCACATACACACAGGCACATGTGCACAAACATCCAGATACTCATCCGTGCACACATCCATGCACATACACACAGGCACATGTGCACACACACAGGCACATGTGCACACACATGCAGATACACATCCATGTACACACACAGGCACATGTGTACGCACATGTAGATACACATCCATGCATACATCCATGCACATACACACAGGCACATGTGCACACACATCCAGAAACACATCCATGCACATACACACAGGCACATGTGCACACACATGCAGGTACACACACATGTACACATCCATGCACATACACACAGGCATATGTGCACACACATACAGATACACATCCATGCACACAGCCATGCACATACACACAGGCACATGTGCACATACATGCAGGTACACATCCATGTACACATCCATGCACATACACACATGGACACTTATCCCCTTTCTGACTTTGATATTAGAAGTTCCTGAGGGGCTGGAGAGATGGCTCAGTGATTAAGAGCACCAACTGCTCTTGCAGAGAACCTGGGTTCGATTCCCAGCACCCACATTGCCGCTAAGAACCATCTTGAACTCCAGTTCCAGGGGAATCCGATGCCCTCTTCTGACCTCCATGGCATTGCATGACACAGGTGCACAAACCTACATGCAGACAGTACATTCATACACATAAAAATAAATTAATTAAAAAAATATTCACTGATACAACTAGTGCCACCCTCACCCTGAGGTGCTTATCTCTTCAGTGGGCAGTGGTGAATGCAGAGACTCAGTCCTGATCAAAATGTAGAGAATAAATCAAGTGCTCCACCCTAAGTGAGACAGGTATATCAGCACCCCTCAAGGCTCTGGAATGTTCTTGGGTTGTGGAGTGAAGTTCACAGTCAAGGTCCAAGTATGACTAAACTAAGCCCAAGATTAGCACACCACGGACTCAGCCAGGCCAGGTGGTAGAACGTCCCTTGCTACCCGTCTTGTCCCAGTTGGTCCAGGTTCAACTTCACTGACCAAACCCTGGGCCTAGCCTGTGCTGAGACGCTTTCCAGAGCTTAGGTCCCCCATGAGATGAGACCTGGGGAAGCACCTTCTGTGCTAAACCTGACCCACAAAGGTTGCTGGTGGGTTGAAGCAGGGAGGCCCTCCCAACAGACCCACTTTGGGACACCAAGGGGTCTGCTTTCCATTGCTCATGACTGAATTTTCAAGGGACAATCTGTGTGGCCACAAAGCCTGGAATCTCCAAAGGCTTGGGCCATGTCCCTCAGGGAGATGGCACAGGTTGGCTAACCCTCCCCTCACACCCAGGGCTGTATCTGGATCATGGCTTATGCCCAAGGAACCTGATCCCCACTGCCTAAAGGGGCCTGAGCTTGCATCACTGGGCATGAGGGTTTAGATTAGCACCACTTGCTTATAGCAACCTCTCCACCACAGGGAAGGGTGGAAACAGGGAGGTGCCTGGCATGTGGTATTGGGGGTGGACAGATTAGGAACTGGGGTTTGTGAAAGCAGCAGCTCCTATGGAAAACCTACAGGAAATGAACAGAGTTTGATGGCTGACAGACCTGTATCATCATCGCTACAGAAGACTGCTCCTACCACCCTGTGCACATACTAAGTGTGTCACTGTCCATGGCTCATATATCAGAGTGTAGATCTGTATGTTTGTGCTGTGTAGACAGATGTATGTCTGTCTTCCACTGCTCCTATGTGTGAGCAAATCTTTTGCAAAGCCTGGAAAGATCCTCCCATCAGAAATGTGTGGCTTGGGGGTGGGGTTGTGACACGTGATTATTGTATTGCTTATTTTGAATTTTATACATATGTGTCACTGCAAATGTGGAAGGCATTTTTTATTTATTTATTTTATGTGGGGTCACTGCTGGGATTCGTGGCGGGCCCCACTTAATCCTAGGACTACCAATGTGGAAAGCCTGCGCAGGAAAGCATACCACGTGTAGGCAGGTTGAGGTTTGAATGCAGAGAGAGATTTTATTCCAACATGTCTGCTTAAATTTTTGTTTAATTTAATTTTATTTATTTATGTGTATGAATGTACTGTTTTGCGTGTAGGTCTGTGCACCCGTGTCGTGCAATGCCGCGGAGGTCAGAAGAGGGTCTTGGAATCCCCTGGAACTGGAGTTCTCCTGGAATTGGAGTTACAGACAGTTCTCAGCTGCCACGTGGGTGCTGGGGATCGAACCCGGGTCCTCTGCAAGAGCGGTCGGCGCTCTTAACCGCTAGGCCATCTCTCCAGCCCCCCAACATGTCTGCTTAAATATCCATCATGACTCAATTCATCACTACTCCCCACCCATGGGTGTGGCCAGGGAGGTACCATTGGCTTAGAACCCACCCCATGGGTGTGGCCAGGGAGGTATCATTGGCTTAGAACCCACCCCATGGGTATACTCAAAAATTGAAAAATTTATCCAAAAGGTTTTGAATACAGAAGGAATATTCTATACCACCTCCCTCTTTTGTTTTTAAAATTTGTATGAATTTGACTCCAGATGCCTAATTTGCCTACAAGAAAGAAAAAGTTCAAGGTGATACCTGTATAAACAGAAATATAGAGACCATTGGTGTACCTTAACCCCAAAGTTATTGTGGAAAGTCAACATAGATTATGCATAAAACAATTAACATTTTAATTCCTCATTGTTTCAAATGTATTACCATTTTAAAATGTATTCAAAACCTTATAATGTGGATTTTAAATATTTTTTTTTATTTTTTAATTTTATTTATTTCTCATGTGTAGCATGTTACTCTTGCTGTAGGTCTGTGCACCCGGTGTGCAAGCCCGCGGAGGTCAGAAGCGGGTCTTGGAATTCCCTGGAACTGGAGTTTCCTGGAAATTGGAGTATAGACAGTTCTCGCGCCATGGGCGTGGCTGGGGATCGAAACCCGGGTCCTTCGCAAGAGCGAGTCGGCGCTCTTAACGCCATGGCACATCTCTCCAGCCCATAAAGTGGATTTTAATAACTATCTTACTCCAAGATCTTGGCCTTCTCCAGGCCTGGCCTGATATTGCTTTAAAGATTTTACAATATCTAGCTCTTAATAACATTTTCTTTAACAGTTCTTACGCCCATTAGTTAATTAAAGAAAATGGCTATATATCTTGCATATCTAGTCAGTCTTTGTTTGACTAATGGGCATAAGACTGTTAAAAGAAAATTTTATTAGAGCTAGATTTGAACATAAAACCCCTCATCCCCCGCTGGAAGGTGGGGCTGTGGGTGTTTTGGCACAACAGCCTGCAAAATTGGTTAATACCTGAAGGATGCTGTACCATGGATTATCACTTAGAGCAAAAAAAATGGAAAAAAAAAAAAAACTGAGAGAGATATGCAGAACAGTCATGGCAGAATGCATGATCCGGAATGGGATGGGGTGGGGTGTGGGGGTGAAGGGAAGGGGGGATATGCCTGAACTGAATTTGGAAAATGATGTATTGAAATGTCAAAACGCATCATAAAAAACAAAAGTTGAGAANATGGGCCAGGGAGGTACCATGGCTTAGAATCCAGCCATCTAACTCAAGCTTTCCCATATCACCCTTTTAATTTTATTTTCTTATTTTTCGAAAGGCAGGGGAGCCCATGGGTGAGGCTAACAACCCAAAGGAAACTGAGTTTTAAATAGCCAGCTGCTCTAGCCTGTTTTGAGTGCTAGGCAGTGGGGGGACAGGTCAGACCTGAAAACTTTATTTTCATACTAAGGCCAGTTAATATCCAAAATTCCCAACCATGAAGAAAGCTAATTGTCAAGCATAAGCCATGAATGTAAGGAAAAACATTCCACGTCAAAACCCAATTAGCAAGTATCTATGTTCATAATTTGAACAACCCAAGGTTCCCATGCTCCAATTGGAGAAGCTTGTATGCACAAGCATGTTGATCCAAATAATAGGAGTCCAGTGTATATTGCTGTGTTTTCACAATTCACCCCAATCTCAGCCCTTATGTTCTACCACACCTCCTCCTCCGCAAGTTGTTCCCTAGGCTTTGAAAAGGGGGCACAAGTGGGTGAGAAGCCAAAGTGGTTTGTTTTCTCTGGAGATGTCATTTTGGATCTCTAGTCTGTTCAGGTTGTTCCCTTCATGGATTGATGCTTTCCAGGTACCGTTAAACCCTCCTAACAAAGCACAGGCAATTCGATGTACAGGCACTTAGGCATTTAAACAGTACTAATATGGCAAGCTAAGCTGTGAGCCCAGACACAGATGTTTGGATGGTATGTAATCCCAAACTGTTGTTTCTCTATAAAGGGTGACAAGTTCTTATTGTGGTTTATATCATCTCCTAACCACATAGAGGATGTAAAGCTTGTGGCATCAGCCACTGAATCTATTCTCCAAGGAGAGACCGCTAATATAGCCAATTAGACTTGGGATGTATATAAACACATGGCTGCCACTGTTGCACAGTTATCTCCAGGCAGTTGAGGTTTTGCTGATACTGACAGAGGAGTACTGCTTGATCAAGAGACCATATTTGCTTACACTGCATTATGCCTTTCGGTCATACTTCTCTGGCATTTCGAGGCCAACTGTACATTTAGCAAGTGATGTCTCAAAAACATTTTTTCATGCTCAAACAATGTCTTCGACAACAGGGACTTACCACATTTCTCCTTCAAGCTATTCCCATTTTATAGACAAAAGGGCTTTATAATTTTGGTGGCTTGGATTCCCCCAGCTAACATCTCCTAGGCAGAAAAATCCATTGCTAATATCAGCCGCTTCTCAGGTATTAATACTATTTTCCATACACAGCTTATAAAGACTTTACTCTTCTATTTGGCTCTAAAAAAAAAAAAAGACTGGCTAGATATGCCCCATGAGATGTTGTTACCATCATAACCTTCTTGATTTTTTTTGTTTGTTTTTGTGGGAGCTTCTAGGAAGCTTCCTTTGTTAACAGGTGCAACGCAGTCCTGCTAAGGGGAAAGGGACGCGCAATGCCCACTTTGTGGACAGTGTGGGGAACTGGCCTCATTGCGTAGAGGACAGTCGGTCACTTCCGTGACCTGACCAGAGAGGTATCTTCCTACTCGGATCCTTAGCCTGGGACAACGAAACACGTATCCTACTCTTGGCCGAAACTTTTCACCTGCCCAAACTCAGGACAGGAATTTCACACCAGCTATTCAGGTTGGTGGTCCGCAAAGGGAGCCTTTTTCCAAATCAACTGGCTACCCACAACACCAGAACAAAATGCAGGCCCAGCCTGTATGCATACAAAAAATTAAAAAATGGCGGCCGTGAATTCTGCAATGATGTTAATTGGAATTCAACTTTTTTATTTTAAAATTTTTATACCTTTTATTTTTTATTCCCAAATACCCAAAAACTTATTAACACTTCAATACACTGAAAACCTGATTGCATCCTTGTTTTAGATGTTGAAAGGGCGTAACCAGTAGGTGGCAGTGTAGATCCATTATTTTAAGATTTTTAATAGATAACCCATAACCTGTGTTGAAATTGAATTATATTTTGGCTGTTTAATATAAATTTGCATCTTGAAAAGGAAGGGCCACGTTCCAATTCAGAGGCAATGTTTTTACTGGTATCATAGCTATTAACATTATAATATACTTAGAACACAGGTACACACATCCATACACATGTGTGTGCGCACATACATACACACATACACACAAACATAATAAAGATTTGTTAGGTTGACCTGTAAGAGAAGAAAGCCATATTGATTGGTGTTTAATTGAAAACATGAAATTTTTATAATTTGTTATAGGGTTATTTTTACATAATTAGAATAAATGTCCTAGTAATACATGAAACAGCTGAGATCCATATGCCACCTCTTAGGCCCATTTGCAACCACTTGTCTTCAATTAACTATACCTAAAGTTTACTATTCTTTCCCTATTCTATCCCTTCTGGTTAACTATGCCTAAATTCTCCCTACGCTATTTACAAATCTAAAGATTGAGGATTTCCAAAAGTAGACAGGCCTGATCCATCATGTCTTATTATTAAGGACTTTGGAATAATAATAATCCATAATCACAATTACAACCATTATTAATTATTATTATTAACCATTATTAGTCACAATTATTAATTATGAATAATAATTGTCAATAATAATAGCCAACAACAATGAACAATTTACCATTATACTAAATTTTTATCAATTATTATATTTAATAACTAACTATAACCATTAATAACAATTACTAATAATAATTAACAATAATCTATCATTAAACTGAATAATATGCATATTATAAACCCAATTAAAATTGTTAACACTAAGGGGTATAAAACAAACATTTTTTATGAATTGAATCTATTTTTGTTTATAGTTAGCTAAATAGATTTAAACCTGTAGAATTGTAATGAATTAAAAACGGGAACTCACGTTCACTCACACATACACGCAGCTTGAAGATGGGCTTAAAGAAACATAAAACAGCCGGGCGTGGTGGCGCATGCCTTTAATCCTAGCACTTGGGAGGCAGAGGCAGGTGGATCTTTGTGAGTTCAAAGCCAGCCTGGTCTACAGAATGAGTTCCAGGACAGCTGGGACTACAGGGAGACCCTGTCTCAAAAAAAGAAACATAAAACAGTTTTATTCAAAAATTTTTCTCATTTAAATTGAACCAAAATATCAATTTACATTGTTCAAGAGACTTTTACCAATGGTCCTTAAAAAAATAATTTATCAGAGCAAGTTTGTTTTGTTAGAACTTCAAGGCCTATAAATTCTCCTAGAAATCCATCTATCTTGTTTCCAAAGTGCTGAAATCAAAAGGATGTTACCTAAATTCAAAATTTAGTGGGCATAATTTAGATACCATGTGCTCAGTGGGGCAGCTGGTATGCATGCACAGCAGGCAGGTTTATGGCGCCAGGCCAGAGCTCAGGCCACGTGTGATCTAGAATTCTGTGAGAAGAAATTTTTAAGATGGAACACATTTAAAAGGAGCAAGATAAAATTAAGTCAATCATATCTAGGGTATCTGGGAGTTAAGTAAAAATATTACACTTTAAGTTAAGCATGCTGAAATGGATTTGAATTACTGTTAGCTAAAATAAATCCCAACTTTGGATCTACAAATAGCCAGCAGGTTTTAGGTAAGAAGTTAGATTTAGAGAAAACCCATAAGAAGACAAGAGAGCAACACACTTTTATCCAAAAACAGATTTTGTATACANCCATATCTAGGGTACCCGGGGGTTAAGTAAAAATATTACACTTTAAGTTAAACATGCTGAAATGGATTTGAATTACTGTTAGCTAAAATAAATCCCAAACTTGGATCTACAAATAGCCAGCAGGTTTTAGGTAAGAAGTTAGATTTAGAGAAAACCCATAAGAAGACAAGAGAGCAACACACTTTTATCTAAAAACAGATTTTGTACACAAAATTTAAGAGGAAAATGACCAATGCTTGAAATTATCTGGAAGAGGCTGCTCTTGAGGGAGGGCGGTTCTGTGAAAGGCCTTAGTTTACAACATAAAGAAGTGTGCTCAGGTCGAGCAGAGCTACCGGGAGAAAATCTACATATGAACAAGATTGGAACCGAACTTGAGGAGCCTGCAGCAGGAGTCTTTCTTTGGGGGGATGAGATTTAAAACCAGAAAAATTTTCAAAGCTGTAGAATTATGAAAAGTTGTTTTAAGGCCAAACATAACTGCTAAGGCTTAATATTAAATTCAGCCTTGAGGTCACTGGCTTTTATAGCCTGCAGGAGTGACCATGCTGGGAGGCACATGCCTGGGAGGCACTGGGTGCTCCTTCTGAAACAAATCAGAGGCAGGCTCTCCACATATACAAAGCCACATGCCCTCAGACTGCTGTCCCATTCACCAAAACCAGCAAGAAAGATGGCTCCACCACAACAGATAGATATCAGGAGAGAGAGAAGAAAAAGAAGGGCAAGATTTAGGGGTATGCATACCTAAGTTGTTAATGTTTCCTTCTGTCCCACGTTGGGCGCCATTTGTGGGGTCGCCCCTGGGATTCGTGGCGGGGCCCCTTAATCCTAGGACTACCCATGTGGAAAGCCCTCGCAGGAAAGCATACTACGTGTAGGCAGGTTGAGGTTCGAATGCAGAGAGAGATTTTATTCCAATATGTCCGCTTAAATATCCATCATGAATCAATTCATCACTACTCCCCACCCCATGAGTGTGGCCAGGGAGGTACCATTGGCTTAGAAACCACCTCATGGGTGTGGCCAGGGAGGTACCATTGGCTTAGAATCCAGCCCATCTAACTAAGCTTTCCCACAATTTTTTGTGTATGAATGTACTGTTTGCATGTAGGTCTGTGCACCTGTGTCATGCAATGCTGCGGAGGTCAGAAGAGGGTGTTGGAGTCCCCTGGAACTGGAATTCTCCTGGAACTGAAGTTACAGACGGTTCTCAGCCACCATGTGGGTGCTGGGGATCGAACCCGGGTCCTCTGCAAGAGCAGAGGGAGAGGCAGGTGGATCTCTGTGAGTTCTAAGCTGGCCTGGTCTACATAGCGAGTTCTAGGACATCTGGGGCTACAGGGGGACTCTGTCTCGAAAAGACCCCCCCCCAAAAAAAGGAGTATTTAGCTGGGTGAGCTGGTACATGCCATAAGTTCCAGGCCAGCTGGGGTTACATAGTAATACCCTGTCTCAAAACAACAACAAAAACAACAACAACAAGGATGATTTTTAAAATTATTTAATTGCAAAACGATTGCATTTATTTAAATTGCAGGCATGCTGAAGTCAGAGGACAACCATGTAGGTCCTGAAATTCAACTCAGGCTGTCAAGGTTCATAGCAGGCCCCTTTACCTGCTGAGCCATCTAGAAGGCTTGGGACTATTAAATTAATTAATTTTTATTTTATATGTATGGGTGTTTACCTGCATATAAGAGCATCCTGTCTGCAATGCCTTCAGAGGTCAGAAGAGGGCATCATATCCCCTGGAACTGGAGTTACAGTAGATTGTTAGTCACCATGTTGGTGCTGGGAACCAAACCCCAGTCTTCTGCAAGAGCAGCCAGTACTCTTAACTGCTAAACCATCTCTCCAGCCCTGCCCAGAATTCCAAGTTAAGAGAAACCTTTGCTTTTGTTCCCACTGGCAGCACAGCTGGAGGAGCAGTGTCAGTGTCTGAAGTGCTCACTCCCCAGCCATGCCCACCAGAGGCTCCAGGTAACTTTGGGAGCTCTGATAATCCTCCCTGGGGAGCTTGGAGCAGAACTAAGGAATACATTCTTCCTGGGATATGGAGCCCAGGGGCAGCTTCCCCTCCTAGGTGCCCACCTTAGACCTCAGAGATAACATGGGGAGTCCAGGTGGCATGTGGAGACACTGAGGCAGGCACCTGTCCTGGATGAACCAGCAAGCACAGAGGTGGGGCTGGGGAGGAGGAGCAGAGCCCATGGCCCTAGGTGAACTCAAGTTGCAGCCAGGAGCATTTATAAGTAAGCTAAGTCAAACTGTGACCAAACTCAGCCAGCCCAGTCCCAGCACTTGTAGTGCCCTGAAATTCCAATTGTGGTAACTTTTCAACAATAGATGAGACTCAGATCTCGCTATCATGTGAAAAATCTGGTGTCAAGTTCCCTGTAGCATAATTCATTGTTAGTTAATCCCTTGCCAACCTGTAAGTATTACCATGATTAATTCAATGTATAGGGATAGCAATGTTAAAGAAGCCAGACTGGAAGGAGCACATGATTCCCTTGCATTAAAGGAAAAAAAGCGTCACACTTACCTATGGTGACAAAAGTCCAAATAATCACTGCCCTGATGATTGCCCGGATGGTGGCAGGGAAGAGTTCCTAGAGAGTTCTGGAACTTGATCTGGGTAGAGCTGCAGGCAGAAAGCTCTGTAAATAAAATAAACCAATAAGCTAATCTGATAGCATAACAGTAGGAGTGATAATCAGCCCCTCTGTTGGTAGAACACAGCCTCTCACATGCTGTGACTTCTCACAGGCTGGACTTCTCTACTGAGCCTAGGGCAGCCACCAGAAGAGGAACAGACAAGAAGCCTGAGCTCCCTCCTGGGAGCTGGAGCTGTGGCCCCTCCTGTGAACCTGGAGCTGTGGTCCCCTCCTGTGAACCTGGAGCTGTGGTCCCCTCCTGTGAACCTGGAGCTGTGGTCCCCTCCTGTGAACCTGGATCTGTGGCCCCCTCCTGTGAACCTAGAGCTGTGGCCCCCTCCTGTGAACCTGGAGCTGTGGCCCCCTCCTGTGAACCTGGAGCTGTGGCCCCCTCCTGTGAACCTGGAGCTGTGGTCCCCTATTGTGAGCCGTGTTCCATTCCTCTGGGGTAGGCTGAAGGTGAGGCTGAGTGAAGAATGGAAGACTTCCAGTGGTGAGCAGGCTTCTGCTTTCTCTGAGTGGCTGTATCCTCAGAGCCCCCTCCCCTGGGTCCCAAATTGTGCAGGACAGTGGCTTTGCCTCTTTGTTGGGCCTATGCTGGGGACAGAGGAGGTTTCTATCATTTGTAGTTCTGCTCTTAGGAAGACTGATTCTCTAGAATGGACTTCCCATCTCCCCTGAGGGCCAGCTGTGGTCTTGACTCCACATGTGGAAGCCTGGGCATCTGGGTCCTGATGTTGGACCTCTCCCATGCCCCAGGCATCAAAATGTTTTCCATTATTTTTCTATGCCCTATGGAAAATATAAAACACTTAATTGAACATCTAGAGATAAAAATCAGTCTAGGGAATTAAAAAGAAAAGGTTGGTTGTGGTGGTGCACAGCTTTAATCCCAGCTGTTGGGAGGCTGAGGCAGGTAGATCTATGTAAATTCAAGGCTAGTCTGGTCTACATAATGAGTTCCAGACCAATTGGGGCTACAGGGAGGCCTTATCTCAAAAAGACCAAAAAAAAAAAAAAAAAAAGAAAAGAAAAGAAAAGAAAACACTCTAACAACTAAATTGATATAATTCTAAAAATAATATGCAATTCTATTTTAGAGTGTAAATTCAGCACATATAGAATCTACATATAGAATTATTCACAATGTCTACTATAATTTTTGAATATTATTATTGACAAAACTGTACTACCAAGCTTCACAAATGATGTGACATTTGTCACTGTTGATGTAATGAGTTTGCCATTCACTCCCTTTCCAAATTCTCCAACATATACAAAGTTTTCAATGTAATCTTGTTTATTTATTTATTTTTTTTGGTCTTTTTTTTTTTTTTTTTTCTTGAGTCAGGGTCTCCCTTTAGTCCCAGCTGGCCTGGAACTCACTGTGTAGATCAGGCTGGCCTTGAACTCATAGAGATCCTCCTGCCTCTGCCTCCCAGTGCTGGGATTAAAGGCGAGTGCCACCACACCCGGCATAATCATGTTAATTTTTAAAATGTATTTTTGGGGGGCTGGAGAGATGGCTCAGTGGTTAAGAGCACTGAGGCATCTGGCAGAGGACCCAGGTTCGATTCCCAGCATGCACGTGGCCACCAAGAATCATCTTTAAGCTGGGTTGTGGTGGTGCACGTCTTTAATCCTAGCACTTGGGAGGCAGAGGCAGGCAGATCTCTGTGAGTTCAGGGCCAGCCTGATCTACAGAGTGAGTTCCAGGCCAGCTGGGGCCATAGGGAGAGCCTGTCTCTAAATAAATAAATAAATATATGTACTTTGTTTTGTTTCTTGTCTTTTTGAGACAGGGTCTCCCTTTAGCTCCAGGTCTTCTGCAACTCAGTTTGTAGACCAGGCTGGCCTTGAACTCACAGAGATCTGCCTGTCTTTGCCTCCCAAGTGCTGGGATTACAGGTGTGTGCCACCGTGCCCAGCCTTAAAATGTATTTTTATGTGTATGAGTGGTTTGTCTGCATGTATGTAAGTGCACTTGTGTATACAATGCCCTTGGGGGCCAGAAGGCATTGGATCCTTTAGAACTAGAGTTCAGACCACTGTTAGCTGCCATGTGGGTGCTGGGAACTAAACCTGGGTCCTCTGCAAGATTAGCCAGTACTCTTAACCACTGAGCCATCTCTCCAGCCCCCAGTCATATTTTCTTTTTAAAGACAATAATGCTAATAAAAAATTTTAAAATAAAAAATGCTTAAGTAATTTTAAAAATAAAAGTAGGCTTAGTGGCACATACCCTTAATCCCAACACTTGGGAGGCAAAGGTGGGCAGAAATCTCTGAGATTGAAGCCAGCGTAGTCTACATAGTGAATTCTGGGCCAGCTGGGGCTAGAGACTCCGTCTCAAAAAAAAATGTATTTTTTTTACTATTTTGTGGATGTGCCAACACAGGCACCCATGTACTTGTCAGAGGGCAATTTTCTGGAACTGAGTCTCTCCTTCTGTCATGTGAGTCCCAAGGATTGAGCTCAAGTCACCAGGCATGGCAGCAGGCTGAACCATCTTTTTGGCCCTCCAGAGTGTTGTTTGACACAGGGTCTCCCTGTAGGTCTGGGACTCACTTTGTAGATAGGCTGGCTTCAAGCTCACAGAATTCCCCTGCCTTTGCCTCCTGAAATACTGGGAATAAAGGTGTGCATCACCAGGACCAGCTCAGAATGTTTTAATAAGATACTATCAGATATGACTTGCTTTTGAGACAGTGTCACCCATGACCAGATTTGCAAAAGGTGTTGGAGATGGAGGAACTGGCAGAGCAGATCTAATGTCATCCACCTGTTCTGATGGGAGTCATAATTTCCTGGGTTAGGCCCAACCCTCCCACCCAGCTGGAACCATGGCAAATATGGTAGACACTTCTTCCAAAAACCCCCAGGCGGGCAAGGACTCTTGCTGGGTGGCTTGCACAGCCTGAGTAGGGAAAAAGAGTCAATGAGAAGCAAACAGTGATGTCCTTTAATTCCATCTTAAGAATGACCACTAGATCTTTGCAGGGACTGTAAGATGAAACTGTCACTTTCATTTTGGAAGGCCATGACCTCATCAATGGAGCACCTTAAAATGGAAATATTTCTATTTTATTTTATATTTTATTTTATTTATGTGTGTGGGCATGAGTTTATGTATGTGAGTGCCAGGGGTCTAACTCAGGTCATCAGGCTTGCACAAGCAAGAGATTTTACCTGCTGAGCCATCTCATGGGTCCTTAAAATGAGACTTTTAAAACCAGGTACCCTATCATGCCAGGAGCCTGGGGCAGGACAACTTCAGCTAGACTACAATAATGAGACCCTATTTCAAAGTACCAAACAAGGGACTTGAGAGATGGCTCCATGGTTAGGAACTCTCACTGCTCTTGTAGAACAGCACCTACAACAGATGGGTCACAAACCCCTGTAACTCCTGCTCCAGGGGATCTGGCTCCCTTTTCTGACCTCTAAGGACACACACACACACACACAGGAACTCTCACTGCTCTTGTAGAACAGCACCTACAACAGATGGGTCACAAACCCCTGTAACTCCTGCTCCAGGGGATCTGGCTCCCTTTTCTGACCTCTAAGGACACACACACACACACACACACACACAGATCTTTAAAGAGATACCAAATAAAAATATCAACCAAAGTCAAAACAATGAAATGAAAAAACCAGGATGGTATTTTAGAAGAACGACATGATAGATGTCTATATTTATGTATTGCATAGGTGGTATAAAATTACTGCATTTTGTCCTGACATCCTCTTCTAAAATTCTACTGTGGTGGGGCTGGAGAGATGGCCTAGTGGTTAAGAGCGCCGACCGCTCTTACAGAGGACCCGGGTTCGATCCCCCGCACCCATATGGCGGCCGAGAACCGTTTGAAACTCCAATTCCAGGAGAACTCCAGTTCCAGGGGAATCCGAGACCCTCTTCTGACCTCCGCGGCATTGCATGACACGGGTGCACAGACCTGCATGCAGACAGTACATTGATACACATACAGAAATAAATAAAATAAAATAAAAAATTCTACTGTGGTAAGGTTGGTGGAAGGGAGAGAAGGCGGGAATGATGATGCAACGTAAATGTCATGATTGCTCATAGTTGGGAGTCAACAGACACTCCAGAGAAACCAAGGATTAAGTAATAGAAAAATATAAACATAACCACAAACACAATTATCAAGCTACTAGAAGGAAAGGCATGCATCTGAACTAAGCAAATATTTCATAGCCTACAAAACAGAAAGCATACAAGAAGACCTCATGGGAAGCAAGACAGATCTGTCACAGCAACATACAAAAATTAGTTAAACTGGACTTTAAAGAGAAATGCCTGCCAGATGGCTCACATTCAGTTGAAAGCTGCAGACACAGACAGCCCCAAATGGAAAGACTGAGAAAGGAAGGAAATACAAGTCTGGAACAAGGGGCATCAGGCAACTGTGAACAGCCAGAAAGCAGAAGCCACATTCAAGGCAAAACATCAGAGGCAGCTGGAACGAGGCAGGATGCAACCCATCCACGGAGTGTCAGCCACTGTGCTCATATGGAGGCACTGACTACCGCAGAAGCTCTGCCAGACAGAGAAGCAGTACCTGCAGGAAAACTAACTTTTTTTTTTTTTTGGTCTTTTCGAGACAGGGTCTCCCTGTAGCCCCCCCTGTCCTGGAACTCACTCTGTAGACCAGGCTGGCCTTGAACTCACAAAGATCCACCTGCCTCTGCCTCCCAAGTGCTAGGATTAAAGGTGTATACCACCACACCCAGCTAGCAGTCAATGCTCTTAACTGCTAAGCCCTCTCTCCAGCCCCAAGAAATTAAATTTATTTATTTATTCATTTAATTTATTGTGGTGTGTCAGGAGCAGACACATGTGGAAAAGCAGTAGTGTGGGGGTCAGAGGACAACTGTGGAGTTTTCTTTCTACTTTTACATGGGTTCTGGGGATTGAACTCAGACTACCAGATGCCAATTTTTTGTTGTTGTTCTTCTTGTACAGGGTCTCCCTGTAGGCCCAACTGGCCTGGAACTCACTATGTAGATTAGGAAGACTGGCCTTGAACCATGCCCAGAAAAAAAATATATATGTCTTTTTTAGACAGGGTCTCCCTTTAGTCCCAGCTGGCCTGGAGCTCACTATGTAGACCAGGCTGGCCTTGAACCTGAGATCCAGCTGCCTCTGCCTCCTGAGTGCTGGGATTAAAGGTACGCACCACCAGGCTTGGCCTAGATCCAATTTTTTAAAAAAATTAAAATGACTAGCTGGGCGTGATGGCTCACGCCTTTAATCCCAGCACTCGGGAGGCAGAGGCAAGTCGATCTCTATGAGTTCAAGGCCAGCCTGGTCTACATAGTGAGTACCAGGACAGCTGGGGCTACAGAAAGACCCTGTCTCAAAAAGACCAAAACAAGGGCTGGGCGTGGTGGAGCACGCCTTTAATCCTAGCACTTGGGAGGCAAGAGGCAAGGCAGATCTTTGTGAGGTCAAATCCAGACTGGTCTACACAAGAGCGAAGTTCCAGGCCAACTGGGGGTACAAGGGAGCCTGTCTCAAAAAGACCAAAAAAAAAAAAAAAAAAGAAAAAAAAAGACCAAAACAAAACAATTGGGAGTATTGCACATCAAAATCTAAAGTGTACAGATAAAGCAGTAGTAAGAGGGAAATTCAGTTTCCAATATTTATTAATGAAGATCAATAAAAATTAATGAATTAGGAATATCTAGCTTGGAGATTAAGAACACTTGCTGCCCTTGCAGAGGACAGATCCCAGAACCCATACTGCTGGGCTTACAGCCACCTGTGATTCCAGCTCCCGGGGATCTGACTCTCTTCTGGTCTTCAGGGGTACCTGAACACATGCCCCATACAAATATGTGTGTACACACACACACACACACACACACACACACACACACACACAAATATATTTGCAAAAACAAGTGGTGGGGCTGGAGAAATGGCTCAGTGGTTAAGAGCACTGACTGCTCTTGCAGAGGATCCAGGTTTGGTTCCCAGTACCCACTGGCAGCTAACAACCATCTGTGACTCCAGTTCCAGGGGATCTAACACCCTCTTCTGACCTCCATGGGCACATGCACCACAAGGGCACACTTACACACAGGCAATATAGTCATGAACATAAAATAAAAATAACCTTTTAAATCGATTAATTAAAAAAACAAACAGGCATGAGCATGTAAAGTGTGCAGGTCAGTTTCTGGCCGTTCCCCTGGCAATGCCCATATTCCCAGGGAGCGGATTCCCCAGCACTGCCCCCATTCAGGTGTCTGAGCTGCACTTGCCTTCACCAGGTGACCACTGATGCAAACCACACCCCGAGGGGTGAGGACCTGGGCAGGCCCCCAGGAGGGATGTACACCGGCTGCTTGTAGCCCTCTGGCGGCCGCCAGCAGCTCAGCGGCCCGACAACCTGGAAGGCCGGCCCTGCGCAGGGATTGGCCACGTGAGGTGACGTGGCAGGACCACCCGGCAGTGAGGCGTGCTTTCGGTGCAGCAGACCGGAGATTCCCCCGGGGCCTTGTGCAGCTTCTGCCCTCTCCGCTGCACCCAGAGGTCCCTTCCCCTCTGGCCTTTCCATTGGAGCACACGGCCCTCCTGCACTTCCCACCGGCACAGACATCCCGAGATAGGCTGCACGATGCTTGTCATACCGCTTTTCATCGCCATTCTCCATCAGAAGGACTGGTATGCAGTAGGCACTTAACTGTATGTACAAAAGATACACCTTAGGACCCTATCCCTTTTTCCTGGGTAGTTGGACCAGAGGCTGATGGCAGCCTGGGTCCCTAGGCTGGACTGGAAGAGCCCTTGTGCGATCTGGTAGGGAGAAGCATAGGTTCGCACCTTGGACAGCCAGCTATTTCCTGCCATGCTGATGTCAGGCAGGGCCAAGGCCACCTTCAGAACCCTGCTCTGATGACTCAGGCTCTCCTCACTGCAAATCCCAGGTGCTGTCATCCCAAGCTCCATTCTCCAATCAGACTGTTCCACCTGACTTCTCAGACAAGGAACTTCCTGGGTGCATCCAGCCCCGCCCATCCTACTGTCAAGAGCACTCCCTACTCCTCCATTGGCTCAGCACTGCTCTGAAGCCCCTCAGAGACTGGACCTGAAGTCTCATCCTCTGGCATTCTGTAGACTGCCTAGCAGGACTCCTCTGGCTTGCAAACAGTGCAGGCTCACTTAGGAGGCATTCTGCTGATTGCTGACACTGAGCTGGGGCTTTGTGGGCCAGCCTACAAGGTGAAGGTCAGACCTGTGCAAAGGGCCTTTCAGTTTCATGAGCTATTGAGGCTGACATTGTCCATGGGTGCTGCCTTCAACAGCTGAGAGCAGGTTAACCATCTTCAAGACCACCATGGAAGGCTAAGATCTCTATACACAGGGCCTCTCATCCCCAGCAGGACTTCTGGGTGGTCACAGTCTTCCAACTCAGAAGAGTTACAGCAAGTTATTTCCTCTCTGAGCATCTACTTTCTCATTTTACTTCTTTTCAATAGTTAGGAAGAACCACGTTACTGTTTTTGGTACTGAGGACTAAACACTGTGCTTCAGCATTGTTNTAGGAGCACTGAGGCATCTGGCAGAGGACCCAGGGGTTTCGATTTCCCAGCATGGACGTGCGCTCACCAAAAGCCAATACATCTTTAGCCATGGAGTTGTGGGTGGTGCACATGTCTTTAAATCCTTAGCACATTGGGCTAGGACAGAGTGCAGCAATCTCTGTGGAGTTCAGTGCGCCTCCTTGATCTACAGGAAGTGGAGTTCCAGGCCAGCAGGGATGCCAATAGAGGAGTAGCACCGTGGTCTCTAACAATAAATAAATAAATTATGACTATTGTTTTGTTTCTTGTCTTTTTTAGACAGGGTCTCCCTTTAGCTCCAGGTCTTCTGCAACTCAGTTGTGTGAGGACCAGGGATGCATTAGAACCACAGAGATCGTTGACACTGTCTCTGCCTCCAAAGATGCTTTGTGCAGAGATTAGCAGGTGTGTGCCACCGTGGCCCAGCTTAAAATGGTATTTTGTTGTGTGTGATATGGTGGGTTTTGTCTGCATGGTACTGTAAAAGGTGCAC
Organism: Rhizomys pruinosus; assembly: GCA_009823505.1. NCBI lineage: Eukaryota > Metazoa > Chordata > Mammalia > Rodentia > Spalacidae > Rhizomys > Rhizomys pruinosus. The sequence goes on along the minus strand of VZQC01007008.1, from coordinate 1,220,427 downwards.
TTGTGGTATCACGACCCTTGGGGCGCCAGAAGCCATTGGTATCGCTTTAGAACTGAGTTACAGCCACCACTCGTGTACTGACCCATTGTGGGTGAAATGGGAACTACAACCGCAGTCCTCTTCAAGATTAGCCAGTACTTTAACCATCTGAGCCATCTCTCCAGCCCCCAGTTCATATTTTTCTTTTAAAAGACAGATAATGCTATATAAAGAAATATTTTAAAATAAATAAATGCCTTAAGTAATTTTAAAAATAAAAGTAGGCTTAGTGGCACATACCTTAATCCCAACACTTTGGGAGGCAAAAGGTTGGGCAGAAATCTCTGAGAATAGAGACAGCCAGCGTAGTCTACATATGAAAATCTGGGCCAGCGAGGTTAGAGGAAAAAGGTACAAAGAATCCGTAACAGAAGACTTAAAAAAAATGTATTTTTTTTACTTTTGTGTGTGGTTATGTGCAACACAGCACCTCAAATGTACTGTGATCGAGAGGCATAATTTCATGGGAATATTTCCTTTCCTTTGTCATGTGAGTCCCAAGGATTGAGCCAAGTCATCGCAAGTGCATGGCAGCAGCTGAACCATCTTTTTGGCCCTCTCAAGTGTTTGTTTGACACAGGGTCTCCCTGTAGGTCTGGGACTCACTTTGTAGATAGGTGGTCAAGCTCGACATAGAATTCCCCTGCCTTTGCACTCCTGAAATATCTGGGAATAAAGGTGTGCATCCACCAACCCAGCTTCAGTTAAGTATTATTCAGAATAGACTCTAGATAGACTTCTTGAGTGTCACTCCATGTACCATGATTTGCAAACGGTGGTTGGACCGATGTAGGAAGACTAGCTAGCAGAGCAGATCTAATTGTCATCCAGCCTGTTCTGATGGGAGTCATAATTTCCTGGTTAGGCCCAACCCTTCCCACCCAGCTGTAACGCATGGCAATTTATATGGCTTAGACACTTCTCACAAAAACCCCTCAGGCGGGCATCAGGATCTCTTGCTGTGGTGGCGTTGCACAGCCTGAGTAGGAGAAAAAGAGTCAATGAGAAGCAACAGTTGATGTCCTTTGAATTCCATCTTAAGAACTATGACCACTAGATCTTGCTAGGGACTTGTAAGATGACACTGTCCTTTCACTTTTGAAGGCCATTGACCTCAATCAAATACTGGGTCCACCTTAAATGGAAATATTTCTATTTTTAGTTTATATTTTAATTTATATTTATGTGTAGTGTGTGGCATGAGTTTATGTATGTGGGTCCAGTGGGGTCTAACTCAGGTCATTCAGGCTTGCACAAGCAAGAGTATTTTACCTGCTGAGCCATCTCGTGGGCCTTAAAATGAGACTTTTAAAACCAGGACCCTATCATGCCAGGAGCCTGGGGCAGGACAACTTCATCTAGACTACAATAATGAGACCCTATTTCAAGAAAACAAACTAGGATTGAGATGATGGGACTTCATAAGGTTAGGACTTCTCACTTCTCTTTGTAGAACTAGCACCTACACACAATGGTTCAATAACTCCCTGTAACTCCTGCTCCAGGGAGCATCTGGACTCCCTGTTTTCTGACCTCTAAGGACACCACACCACACACACACACACAACATTCAGATCTTTAAAGAAGATACCAAATAGAAAATATCAACCAAGAGTCAAAACAATGCAAATGAAAAAACACAGGATGGTATTTTTAGAAGAACGACATGATAGATGTCTATATTTATGTATTGCATAGGTGGTATAAAATTACTGCATTTTGTCCTGACATCCTCTTCTAAAATTCTACTGTGGTGGGGCTGGAGAGATGGCCTAGTGGACCTCTAAAGCAAGACGCCCGCCGCGTCTTTACAGAGCCGCGAACCCGGGTTGATCCCCCGCTCACCCAATATGGACGGCCAGAGAAACCGTTTGAAACTCCAAATTCCAGGAGAACTCCAGTTTCAGGAAATCCGAGACCGCTCTTCTGACCTCCGCCGGCGAATTGCGGCATGACACGGGTGCCAGGACCTGCATGCAGACAGTACATTTTTTTGATTTAAAATAATACATGAAATAAATGTTAATAATAAATAATCAAAAATACTCTACTGTGGCATAGCAGTGGTGGGAGGAAGGAGACTGAGAAGGCGGGAATGATGATGCAACGTAAATGTCATGATTGCTCATAGTTGGGAGTCAACAGACACTCCAGAGAAACCAAGGATTAAGTAATAGAAAAATATAAACATAACCACAAACACAATTATCAAGCTACTAGAAGGAAAGGCAATGCATCTGACTAAGCAAATATTTCATATACAAAAAGAAAGCATACAAGAAGACCTCATGGAAAGCCAAGACAGATCTGTCATCAGCAACATACAAAATTAGTTAAACCTGGAACTTTAAAGGAGAATGCCTGCCAGATGCTCACATTTCAGAATTGAAAGCTGCAGACCAGACAGCCCCTTATGGAAAGACTGAGAAAGGAAGGAAATACAAGTCTGGAACAAGGGGCATCAGGCAACTGTGAACAGCCAGAAAGCAGAAGCCACATTCAAGGCAAAACATCAGAGGCAGCTGGAACGAGGCAGGATGCAACCCATCCACGGAGTGTCAGCCACTGTGCTCATATGGAGGCACTGACTACCGCAGAAGCTCTGCCAGACAGAGAGAGCAGGTTACTCCTGACAGGAAAACTAACTTTTTTTTTTTTTTTTGGTCTTTTCTCCGAGACAGGGTCTCTGTAGCCCCCCCTGTCCTGGAACTCGACTCTGAGGACCAGGTGGCCTTGAACTCACAAAAGATCCACTCCTCTGCTCCCTTTTTTTTTTTTAGGCTGGAGAGTACGAGAAGGCTTAACCACCACACCCAGGCTAGAGCAAGTCAATGCTCGTTAACTGCTTAAGCCTTCGTTTCTACAGCTCCCAAGAAACTTAAATTTATTTATTTATTATTTAATTTATATTGTGGTGTTGTCATGTGAGCATGCAATCATGTCATGTTGAAAGCAAGTATGTGGGTTCAGAGGATAACTTTGTGGAGGGTTTTTCTTTCTACTTTTACATGGGTCTCTGAGGATTGAACTCAGACTAGCCAGATTGCCCAATTTTTTTGTTGTTGTTCTTCTTTTTTTTCGGTCTCTGTGACAGGGCCCAACTGGCCTGGAACATCTCACCTATGTTTACGATTAGGGAAGACTGGCCTGTGAACCCATGCCACAGAAAAAAAATTATATATGTCTTTTTTGACAGGGTCTCCCTTTTTTAGTCCAGCTGGCCTGGAGCTCCACTATGTAGACCAGGCTGGCCTTTGAACTGAGATCCAAGCTGCCCTCCTGCCTTCCTGAGCTGTGGGATTAAAGGTATAGCCACCACCAGGCTTGGCCTAGATCCAGTATTTTTTAAAAAGAAATTAAAATGACTAGCTGGGCGTGATTGCGCTCACGCCTCTAATGCCGCGACGATCGAGAGGCAGAGGCCAAGTCGATCTTCGTATGAGTTCATGGCATGGGCACGTGAGTCATGGCACTAGCGAGGGTACATGACAGGGACCTGTCTCAAAACTAGACCTGGTGTTCTAAAACCAAGGGCTGGGCGTGGTGGAGCACGCCCTTTAATCCTAAGCACTTGGGAGCAGAGGCAGGCAGATCTTTGTGAGGTCAAGGTCCAGACTGGTCTAACAAGAGCGAAGTTCCAGGCAACTGCGCGGCGTACAGGGAGCCCTGTCTCAAAAAGACCAAAAAACAAAAAAAAAAGAAAAAAAAGACAAAACAAAACAATTGGAGTATTGCACCATCAAAACTAAAGTGTACAGATAAAGCAGTAGTAAGAGGGAAATTCAGTTTCCAATATTTATTAATGAAGATCAATAAAAATTAATGAAAATTAGGAAATCTAGCTTGGAGATTAAGAACACTTGCTGCCCTTGCAGAGGACAGATCCCAGAACCCATACTGCTGGGCTTACAGCCACCTGTGATCCTAAGTCCCGGGGATTCTGAACTTCTCTTCTGGTCTATCAGGGGTACTAGCAACACATGCCCCATACAAATATGTGTGGTATACACACACACCACTACACACACAACACACACACACACAAATATATTTTGCAAAAAAAGTTAGGTGGGAGCTTAGGAGAAAATAGGCTCAGTAGGATTGAGCACGAACATGCATCTTGCAGAGATCCAGGTTTGGTTCCCAGTCCCACTGAGCTAACAACCATTCTTGACTCCAGATTTCCAGGGATCTAACAACCCTTCTTCTGGACCTCCATGGCACTGCACTACAAAGGCAACACTCTAACACAAGCAATATAAACATAAAAAAAAATATTAAATCAATAACAAAAAAAAAAATTATTAGAAAAACAAACAAAGGCATGGCAGTATAAGTGTGCAGGTCAGTTTCTGGCCGTTCCCCTGGCAATGCCCATATTCCCAGGGAGCGGATTCCCCAGCACTGCCCCCATTCAGGTGTCTGAGCTGCACTTGCCTTCACCAGGTGACCACTGATGCAAACCACACCCCGAGGGGTGAGGACCTGGGCAGGCCCCCAGGAGGGATGTACACCGGCTGCTTGTAGCCCTCTGGCGGCCGCCAGCAGCTCAGCGGCCCGACAACCTGGAAGGCCGGCCCTGCGCAGGGATTGGCCACGTGAGGTGACGTGGCAGGACCACCCGGCAGTGAGGCGTGCTTTCGGTGCAGCAGACCGGAGATTCCCCCGGGGCCTTGTGCAGCTTCTGCCCTCTCCGCTGCACCCAGAGGTCCCTTCCCCTCTGGCCTTTCCATTGGAGCACACGGCCCTCCTGCACTTCCCACCGGCACAGACATCCCGAGATAGGCTGCACGATGCTTGTCATACCGCTTTTCATCGCCATTCTCCATCAGAAGGACTGGTATGCAGTAGGCACTTAACTGTATGTACAAAAGATACACCTTAGGACCCTATCCCTTTTTCCTGGGTAGTTGGACCAGAGGCTGATGGCAGCCTGGGTCCCTAGGCTGGACTGGAAGAGCCCTTGTGCGATCTGGTAGGGAGAAGCATAGGTTCGCACCTTGGACAGCCAGCTATTTCCTGCCATGCTGATGTCAGGCAGGGCCAAGGCCACCTTCAGAACCCTGCTCTGATGACTCAGGCTCTCCTCACTGCAAATCCCAGGTGCTGTCATCCCAAGCTCCATTCTCCAATCAGACTGTTCCACCTGACTTCTCAGACAAGGAACTTCCTGGGTGCATCCAGCCCCGCCCATCCTACTGTCAAGAGCACTCCCTACTCCTCCATTGGCTCAGCACTGCTCTGAAGCCCCTCAGAGACTGGACCTGAAGTCTCATCCTCTGGCATTCTGTAGACTGCCTAGCAGGACTCCTCTGGCTTGCAAACAGTGCAGGCTCACTTAGGAGGCATTCTGCTGATTGCTGACACTGAGCTGGGGCTTTGTGGGCCAGCCTACAAGGTGAAGGTCAGACCTGTGCAAAGGGCCTTTCAGTTTCATGAGCTATTGAGGCTGACATTGTCCATGGGTGCTGCCTTCAACAGCTGAGAGCAGGTTAACCATCTTCAAGACCACCATGGAAGGCTAAGATCTCTATACACAGGGCCTCTCATCCCAGCAGGACTTCTGGTTGTTAAATGATAGCCCATGCACTTGGGCGGAGTGCAGAAGAGATGAACGTAACGGGAGAGCCCATCTTAGAAGTCAGGGGAAAACATGCAAGACCCGCAGATAGGTTAGAAAACAATGCAGGCAACAAGCCAGGAGAACATCATACCACATAATATCAGAGCCATGCAAATCATAACGAATGAATACTCAGGACAACAGTAATCACTCCTTGAAGCAACAACTATCAATCCATAATAATATTAACTTTCCTTATCGAAAACGGTCAGTTACGAGAAAAGTACTCACCGGTGACTGTCAAAAGGAGACATGAATGACTAAACACAACTCTAGTACCGCGTTCAAGCACTTTTTTTTTTCTTGGAGTAACAGTGCTCTCTCACGGTTTAGTCCCTCCAGCGTAGCCCTCGCCAGTAATACGAATGTAGAAACCAGGCTGGTCTTGAAGTGTATCACAGAAGACGACATCTGCCTCTCTCCTGAGTGCAAGGATTAAAAGCAATATGTCTTGGGCTGGATCGAGATGGCCAGTGACAGATTCAGAGCAGGGAGCGCTATAATGTGACAGAAGAGACGTGTAGAACCAGAGTCACCAACGTGGCACGTAACTAAACAACAACGAGCCACCAGCCGCTGTGCTCTTAACCACTGAGCCATCTCTCCAGCCCCAGCATTGTACTTCTTAACTGCACCCCCAACCCCAGGTACATTTTTGGGGGGGAATAGGGTTTGCTATGTGACCCGGAGTAGCCATGAACTTGTGATCCTCCTGCCACAGCCTCCAGAGTGCTGTAATTCTAGGCTTGTGCCACCATTCCTGGCTCAGATTCCTGTATATGTGTTTTCATGTGTGGAGGCAGGGGCATGTGTGCATGTGTAGATCTGAGGTAACAGAATCTTCCTGAATTCTTCACCTTATGCACTGAGGCACAGTCTCTCAGTTGAACTCCAAACTCACCTTCAGGCTAGCCTAGCTGCCTTCTTGCTCTGGTGATCCCCTCTCCACCTTCTAAGTGCTGGCTTTACAGGCAGGCTGCCATGCCCATCTAGCATTTATGTGGGCTCTGGACATTCAACTTTGTCTGCTAAGCCAGCTCCCCAGGCCCCACCCACCCCCAGGTACATACCTTTAAAGAATGAATAGAGCTACAGAACTTATAATGAAAAACAGTCCCCTGCTTCACTCTGCCATCTGGGTCTTCTCCCGGTGGCACTCACTCAGCCATTTTCCTTTTGCCTGTGTGTGCACTTACCTGGTCAATGATAGCTGTCCTTCCTTCTCAGCCACTCACCACCATGTTTCGAGGCAGGGTCTGTTACTGGACTCTGAGCTAACCCTTCTGGCTATGAGGGCTTCCTGGGTCCACCAGTCTCTGCACACCCCTCAGGCATGTTCCTTTTTTAAAATTTTTTTAAATTTATTTTATTTCTTTTTTTGAATTTTATTTATTTTTTTATTTTTGTATGTGTATGAATGTACTGTCTGCATGTAAGTCTGTGCACCCGTGTCGTGCAATGCCGCAGAGGTCAGAAGAGGGCGTTGGATTCCCCTGGAACTGGAGTTCTGGAATTGGATTTACAGACGGTTCTCAGCCACCATGTGGGTGCTGGGGATCGAACCCGGGTCCTCTGCAAGAGCAGTCGGTGCTCTTAACCGCTTGGCTATCTCTCCAGCCCCAATCTTACTTATTTCTGTATGTGTATGAATATACTGTCTGCATGCAGGTCTGTGCACCCGTGTCGTGCAATGCCGCGGAGGTCAGGAGAGGATGTCGGATTCCCCTGGAACTGGAGTTCTCCTATTGGGAGTTTCAGATGGTTCTCAGCCGCCATGTGGGTGCTGGGGATCGAACCCGGGTCCTCTGTAAGAGCGGTCGGTGCTCTTAACTGCTAGGCCATCTCTCCAGCCCCGTTCCTGGTTTTTATGTGGGTGTTGAGACCCAAACTTTTCCCACACTGTGCACCAAGCACTTTGCCCACTAGGCCATCCCCAGACCTTTCTTCTGTTTCTTATCTACAAATATATTAGTAGTTACCAAGTACTCTGAGACTTAAGCAGAACTGCGTGCTCTCAGATGACAGTTCAGCTGTCAACCCTTCACACCACATTTCCTTGTCTTGTTAGGTCATCAAAACCTTAGTCTTTTACATCTGCAACATGCATTATCCCTTCAAGTCTCTTTAAGGATGAAAAGATCTTGTGGATGGCAGGAGCACTTGGCACGTGCCAGGGATGTAGCCATGTGCACTCAATGCACCCATTCAGTGATGTCTACTGAAGCCTTGACAGATTTCTGTGTGTGTACTTGCCGTGTGCATGTGCGGGAGCTCAAAGAAGCCAGAGGATGGCCTTGGGTCCCTTGGAACTGGAGTTACAGGCAGTTACGAGCTGCCACCATGTGGACGCTGGAGACAGAATCCTGGCCCTCTGTAAGAACAGCAAGTGCTCTTAACCTATAAGCCATCTCTTCAGCCCCACTGATTATTTTTAATTTAGCTGAAAGCAGTTTCTAATACACATGGTAGGTTGAGGAGTGTGATGAACCCCCAAGACACACAACCATCACAGCAATCATCATGTGTATGTGTGTGTGTCCATCCCTGTATCCCCAGCTGGCCTGGAACTCGCTATGTAGACAAGGCTGGCCTTGATCTCACAAAGATCTGCCTGCCACTGCCTCCCGAGTGCTGGGATTCAAGGTGTGTACTACTTACCATGCCCGGCTTCTTTTCCTTCCCCTTCCTCCCTGTTTTTCTAACAGGATCTCTAGCCCAAGTTGGCTTTGAACTCACTATGTCAAGGGCACCAACTCCTCCTGCCTCCACCTTCTGTGAGATTACACACATGCACCACCTTCTGTGGGATTACACACATGCACCACCTTCTGTGGGATTACACACATGCACCATATGTCTGGCACTCTCTTTTTAGGTGAATGGTGATAAACTACATACAAGAATCAAGTGTTTATTAGGTAAACTTTATGTAGGTAATGATTATACATGTAGTACACGTGTACTGCAGAAACTATGGAAAGTACACACATGCACACCCATAAGCTCTCCACCCACCTCTCCACTGGGCCACACTGTAGGATCATGTGGAACCTGACAGAGATCCAGATACTTTCCTATATGCATTTTTGAATATCAATCATCTACCTACCTATCTATCTAGAAAGGGAATATGCATACATGCCATGGCACATGTACGAAGGTCAGAGGACAACCCTCAGGTGTTCTTGCCTTCTACTTTGTGTACTGTTGTAGGGATCAGACTCAGTCACTAGGCTGGCATGGCAAGTCCTCTCCCTGCTGAGCCAGCTCTCTGGCTACACTCTTCCTTCCCTCCCTCCCTCCCTCCCTCCCTTTTTCCCTTTCTTCTCCCCCCTTTCCTTTCTCCCTCCCTCCTTTCCTTCTCCCCTTCCTATCTCCCTTTCTTCTTCCCTTCCTCCCTCATTCCTTCCATGTGTATTAAGTACCATGTACATGCAAAGCCCACAGAAGCCAGAAGAGGTCATCAGATTCCCATGGAACTGGAATTACCTGCAGGAATGAGTCATAGAGGACAGAATCTGAGCTTTTAGTTAACCTTGCAATAAAACAAAAACAAAAACAAAAACAAAAACAAAACCTACTGCAAATAAACCCAGTCACCTGCTCTTATGACCTGGGCACCCCACCTTGACTCCTCGGAACCTCAATTTGTTGCTCCACCCAAGGTAGTGAATAAACGTGGGTAAGCTTACGAATGAAGAAATCAAAGCACTGAGAGGTAGTGCATCCTCACTGAAAACAATGACTGAGAATGCCCAACACTGTAGGAAATGTTTTAGGCCCAAAGAGGAAAGGGCAAGATTATCTGACACGATAAGGCTGGATCCAAGCTTGTAGTTCCCCAAATTGATGCTGGAGAAATGGTTTTGAATCAAATTATGGGTGAAGCCTGACTCAGCAGCACATTCAGGAGACACTGGATACAAGTGTCCTCTGAGTGTGGGCCACTCTTATACCCAAAGTTAAGAGTCAGGTTGTCTATTCAGGTGGGGGAATCATTTGAACCTTAGCATGGGCTATTTTAAGTCCAAAAGCTTCTGAGGATGGTACAAGCTTGTCCTTTAAAGTTGCCAGGTCAGTTGATAATTTGTCCCAAACTAAAATGTCATCTATATAATGGAAGACTTGCAGACCTTGTTCCATGTGGGGTTTAAGAGCCACTGCTACAGCCTCTTGGCAGAGCTTTGGGCTATTGGCCATGCCTTGTGGCAGGACGGTCCACTCGTAACAAGTTGCTGGACCTGAGTTGTTAATTGCAGGGAGTAAGTGAACCACTTGCAATCCTCAGCATGGAGGGGAATCGAAAAGAAACAGTCTTTGATATCTAAGGCTAGCAGAGGGGTGTTAGCTGGGATAGCAGAGGCAAAGAGGAAGACCCCTTTGTGGAGACCCCCATATATGCATAGTTCTGATAATGGCTCGCAGGTCTTGTAAGAGATGCCAACCTCCTGTTGCCTTTTTTATGACAAACACAGGGGTGTTCCAGGGACTGTGAGATGGACAGTTGTGTCCCAATGAAAATTGCTCCTTGACTAAGTCTTGGAGAGCTTGTAATTTCTCCCCTGGTAAAGGCCACTGCTCAATCCAGAATGGATCATCTGACTTCCAGTCCAGATGAGGGGGAGCATATTCTTTAGTGACCCTCAGGATTGGGGGTGCTTCTTGCTGAGATGGAGGCATTTCCCCCAGTCTGGGTATGGTTGTTCTCATTTGGAGTGGCAATAACCACATCCAAAGCTTCTAAAATATCTCGCCCTAGCAGATTGATATTGGTGGGTGCTATTAATGGGAAAATCGGACCTGTGTTTCCATCAGGGTCCTCCCAAGTGTAAACATTTTTAGTTATGTAAGACTGTGAGGGCCTGTAAACATTTTTAGTTATGTAAGACTGTGAGGGCCCTCCTATTCCTAGAAGTTTAGGTCCTGGAAGCAAGAGCCAGTTGGGGTATTTCTTGCTGTTTTATTTTTTTTTTTATTAATTTTTATTTATTTCTGTATGTGTATGAATGTATTGTCTGCATGCAAGTCTGTGCACCCGTGTCGTGCAATGCCGTGGAGGTCAGAAGAGGGTGTCGGATTCCCCTGGAACTGGAGTTCTCCTGGAATTGGAGTTTCAGACGGTTCTCGGCTGCCATGTGGGTGCTGGGGATCGAACCTGGGTCCCCTGTAAGAGCGGTCGGCGCTCTTAACCGCTAGGCCATCTCTCCAGCCCTCTTGCTGTTTTATAATGGTTCTGTCTGCCCCTGTATCTATCAAACATTTAAAAGCCCTTCCCCCATTTTAATCGTCAGTGCAGGACGTGAGCCTTCTGAAATAGGCACTGCCCAGAGGGCATGCACTGACTCTTTTCCCCCCTTTTTTCTCTGGGCTAGGGGCTGCCCGTCTAGGAGTTTAAAGGTGGCAGTGTTTTTTGCCATCTTTATCATAGTTTGAGTGGCAATCTTTCCTCCAATGGTATCCTTTTTTTACACCAGGGGCAGAGAATGCGTGGGGGGCATTCAGGAGGCCCTCTGGGAGAGACTGGTGCTTTCGGACACTGTCTTTTCCAATGACCTCTGTCTCCACAGTTAAAACATTTCTCCTTTGTGGTGACAGCAGCCGCAAAAGCTTGAGCTAGGTAATTAGCTTTGTGGGAGGCTGTGCCCACATCCTGAGTTGCCACTATCCATCTGTCATAATGGTCAACTTTTAAGCCCTGCCATGCTTGTTTGCACTCCGAATTCACTCCCTCCCAAACAATATTTCTGAGGAGTATCTCTCTGGCTGCAGAGTTGGGGGTCTTTCTCTCTAGACTGCTTTTGGTTCTTGAGATAAAGTCAGACAGGGGTTCCTCAGGTTTTTGCCTAGGAAATAATAAGTAACTGGCCTGGGATTCAGTGGGTGGTGTAATTTGATCCCAGGCCTGTAGGGTGCAAAGGTGGACCTGGTCAAAGTAGTCTGGGGCCAGTCCTGCCTGCTGCATCCCTGTGCTAAAATCTCCAACTCCAAAGACCTGTTCGTAACCCCAGTCTATATTATGTTGCCCTTGATTTCTCCGAACCTATTGGAGACATTCGTCTCTGTACAGTGCTTCCCATTGTAAAAATAGCAGACCTGGAAGTGAAGATCTACATTCTCTCTCCAGTCCTGGAGAGTGTTAAGAGAAGTGCAAAAGCTCTGGAGAATGGACTTTGTCCACAGTGCCTGGACACCATCCTCTCTGACTGCTTGCCTGAGTTCTTTCAACTCACTTGCCTGGTATGGGTACCAGTTTAGAGAACGACCTGAGTTGGAGCTACATTAACAGAGGAACGCCTGTAATTGAAGATCTGGATTGTCCCGAATCTGGCACAGTTTTTCCGTAGCAGAGAGGGAAGAAGTTGAAGGCGAAGGTGTTCCTGGCCCCTTGAGAGGGAGTGGCTGATAATTAGGGGAAAGGTTAAGGCGAGACGCTTGGATGTTTTGATTATCCTGTTCTATTTTTAGTGGGTCTGGAACTTGGGGGCTTTCAGAAGGAATTTTATTGGGTCTCTCAAGAGGAATTTTAGCAGGTTCTTGGGAGGAGGGGGTCTGCGATTTAATTTTGTTTTCCTTTCCTGGCGTGGTTTGGTGAGAAGGACCTAAGCATTGTCTCACCGCGGCCAATAATGGCAAGAACATGAGAGATGCCGGAGCATTTTCTCTCTAACGTTCTGTGCCACACACGTCCAGGATTCTGAACTCCCTAAGTCTGCAGGGGACATCCACAGGGCAATAGATATATATATATATTTTTTCTGTATGTGTATGAATGTACTGTCTGCATGCAGGTCTGTGCACCTGTGTTGTGCAATGCCGCGGAGGTCAGAAGAGGGCGTCAGATTCCCCTGGAGCTGGAGTTCTCCTGGAATTGGAGTTTCAGACGGTTTTCGGCCGCCATGTGGGTGCTGGGGATCGAACCCGGGTCCTCTGTAAGAGCGGTCGGCACTCTTAACCGCTAGGCCATCTCTCCAGCCCAATCCACGGGGCAATATTAAGAGTCTCACTCCAGGAGCTGGAGAGATAGGATAGCAGTTAAGAGCACCGACTGCTCTTGCAGAGGACCCGGGTTCGATCCCCGGCACCCACATGGCGGCTGAGAACCATCTGTAACTCCAATTCCAGGAGAACTCCAGTTCCAGGGGAATCCGAGACCCTCTTCTGACCTCTGCGGCATTGCATGACACAGGTGCACAAACCTATATGCAGACAGTACACTCATACACATAAAAAAAAAAAAAAAATGTCTCACTCCAAAAGGAGGCAGCTTCCTGCATG
>VZQC01007008.1:1167359-1207406 GCA_009823505.1 Rhizomys pruinosus | reverse complement strand
TTATTTTTAACAAATCTAGACCCGTGTTCCCGCCCATTCCCCCACCCCGCCAGAGCTCATGCATTCTGCCAAACATGCTTTTCATCTCTTAGTCTTTCTCAATATTTTCCATGGGGAAGTTGACTGTTTTGAGCAGAAGTTCACTGTTTCAGTCAGTTTTTTGATGCAGTCTTTTCTGTTGTTGTTGTTTCCAAAATGCATTACGCCCAACTGCTTTGTACAAAAGCTCAGGGGAGGAGCATTTTTTTTTTTTTTTCCTTTTTTGTCTTTTCGAGACAGGGTCTCCCTGTAGCCCCAGCTGTCCTGGAACTCTGTAGACCAGGCTGGCCTTGAACTCACAAAGATCCGCCTGCCTCTGCCTCCCAAGTGCTAGGATTAAAGGCGTGCTCCACCATGCCCGGCACGTTTTTATTTTCTTAGCTTGTCTTTTTGGCGTGTCTGTTACCCATGATAAAAAGAGAGATAGGAAATTCTAGTGGTTAGGAAAAGAGACAGTTCAAAAGACTAACCTCACGGGAAGAGATAATTCCATGGACATGTGCCAAGCTGGCCGTATAGAGGACAGAGACTTAATTTTTTTTTTTTTTAGTATTATTTTTCTTTGCATGTGTATGAATGTACTGTCTGCATGCAGGTCTGTGTACCCGTGTCGTGCAATGCCGCGGAGGTCAGAAGAGGGTCTTGGATTCCCCTGGAGCTGGAGTTCTCCTGGAATTGGAGTTACAGATGGTTCTCAGCCGCCATGTGGGTGCTGGGGATCGAACCCGGGTCCTCTGCAAGAGCATCCCATCTCTCCAGCCCCCGAGGACAGAGACTTAAAGCAGATTCAAAGATTAATCTCTTGTGGGAAAAAGAGTTAAATTCCATGGAGATATATCACAGCTGGTTGTGACTACCCTGGTTGGGGGGGTATCTCCCTATCTCTATGGTAAAACCCTCCAAGATTTCCCTCATGTGGGGGAAATCAAGGGCTAAGAGAGAGCCCAAGGAATACCCTGTTTCCTTCTTCCTTTGGTGGAAAGTTGAGCCCATGTTGTCAGTGCCAGTTGTCATTGTTCAATGTCTTTGAGTCATGTGTGATTGCATTCCACACGCTGTCCTTCCCTTCTTGGCTCAGCTCCAGGACTTGTCTCCAGCCTGCAGGCCAACAGTCTCTAGGCTTTGCCCTTGCAAGAAGAGGGGAGGGAAAACCTCAGGAGATCATCTGTGGAAATGAGCAGACACACACGCAGAGAACAGGAAGAATAGTAACTCCATTTATTTTCTGTCAGTGAGGTCTATCTATTGAAGGCTACTGTGCTCTGGGCAAGGAAGTGGGGGGCAGGCGGAAGGGAGGGGTGAGCCCCCTTGGTTCTAAACAGGGTGCTGCAGAGCTCTGGTTTGTGCAACAGGTAACTAGAGGTGTGACATTTTGCTCAATGCCTCAAGGGAAGGGGCCTGGAACGTTGCAGAGATAGGATGAAGCAAGAATCATTGTAATATCCCAAACCTTCCTGCTATAGATAGATAACTCACAGAGGCAACTGAATGCCCACAGAGATATCAGATAACGGGAGAGCTTCTGGACAGGTCTTGCTTCAAGCCACACACAAAAGTTTCATTCCCACATTCAGGTATAACTATAATGTTGGTATAGTAACAGAAGTTACTGATGGGTGTTAGCCATCATGTGAGTGCTGGGATCTGAGCTTGGGACCTCTAGAAGAGCAACCAGTGCCCTTAACCACTTAGTTCCCTCTCTAGTCCAGCATCACACTTTTTTTTTTTTTTTTGTATGTGTATGAATGTACCGTCTGCATGCAGGTCTGTGCACCCATGTCATGCAATGCCACGGAGGCCAGAAGAGGGTCCCGGATTCCCCTGGAACTGGAGTTTTCCTGGAATTAATTGCACAATTATTGATTTAATGATAGTCTAACATTCATCTTATTAAAGTTTACAATCCTGGGCAGGGGTGCAGGTAAAGTATTTACCTACCATACCCGAGGCCCTGGCTTTCTTCGTGGAACAAACTAAAGTGAAACACAACAGGGCCAATGAGATAGCTCAGTGGGTAAAGGTGCTTGCTGCCAAGCCCAATGACAGGAGTTCAATCTCTGGAACCCACATGGTGGAAGGGGAAAACCAACTCCTGCAAGTTGTCCTCTGACCCCCATGCACACATATAAAATCAATATAATAAAAATATTCCCATGCACTTGGCTGAACCTGCAGGTTCAAATCTGAGGAAAAGCAGGGTGAGGTGTACTTTCTACATCACAAACCTTCCTCAAGAACACCAGCCTTCAGAACCCTCAGAACAGATGAGAGCCAAGACTCTTTAGTCACAGTGCCCTGCAGAGAGTTTTGCTGAGTGTACCCCAGTCTGCAATAGTGAAATGAGAAGCTAGTGAGGTATCTGCCTAGGTCCTGCCCATACACACACATACTGGAATGCTACACTGCCTAAGGCAAAGTGGATCTCTGTGCTCCAATAGGGAGCCATCCACATCCCTTCTCCTTTCAAATTAGGTGGAAAGCCAGCTCTACCTATGTATTTCTCTTGTGTGGGTCAATCTGGGGGAGAAATGTCCAAAAAACTTTTAAGAGTGGGCTCTTCCAGGGGAGAGATAGCTCAGTGGTTAAGAGCACTGACTGCCCTTGCAGAGGACCTAGGTTCAAGTCCCAGCACCCATATGTCGGCTAAGAACTGTCTTAGGCCGGGCATGGTGGCGCATGCCTTTAATCCCAGCACTCGGGAGGCAGAGGCAGGCGGATCTCTGTGAGTTCAAGGCCAGCCTGGTCTACAGAGCAAGTTCCAGTCAGCTGGGGCGACAGGAAGACCTTGTCTCAAAAAGACCAAAAAAGCCGGGCATGGTGGCACATGCCTTTAATCCTAGCACTTGGGGGGCAGAGGCAGGCAGATCTTTGTGAGTTCAAGGCCAGCCTGGTCTACAGAGCAAATTCCAGGATGGCTAGGGCTACAGGGAGACCCTGTCTCGAAAAGACCAAAAAGTACACCTTTAATCCAAGCACTTGGGAGGCAGAGGCAGATGGATCTCTGTGAGTTGAAAGCCAGCCTGGTCTACATAGAGAATTCCAGGACAGCTGGGGCTGCAGGGAGACCCTGTCTCAAAAAAACAAAAACAAAAAACAAAACAACAACAACAAAAAATGATGATAGATGGCCACAAGTAAGCCATGGTCACCCAGAGTGCCCTGATGCTACTGCATGGAATGGTGTCTGGTTGGGAGTGCTCCTGACACACATTGGCCTTCACCCTCGATGGGGCTCAGGCAAGTTCAGAGGGAAGAAAATAACAAAAGCTCCCTAGCCCAGCCCAATCCCAAGCATCCCCAATGTCTTGTCTTTCTCCAGTTGCTTTTTACTGTCTCATTTTCCTGTTGCTGTGATAAAATACTCTTGACAAAAGCAACAAGGGTTCATTCCATCTGGCTCACAGTCCCTCACAGTGGGAAGTCACTTAAGGTAGCAAAATTTGAGACAGCTGGTCACATGGCCTCCACAGGCAGGAAGCAGAGGGACCAACTCAGCAGGCCTTCTCCTTTGTTTTTATTTATTTATTTATTTATTTATTTTTTACGTGTATGAATGTAGTGTCTGCATGTAGGTTTGTGCACCCATGTCGTGCAACGCTGCGGAGGTCAGAAGAGGGTCTCGGATTCCCCTGGAACTGGAGTTCTCCTGGAATTGGAGTTACAGACGGTTCTCAGTCGCCATGTGGGTGCTGGGGATCGAACCCGGGTCCTCTGCAAGAGCAGTCTGTGCTCTTAACTGCTAGGCCATCTCTCCAGCCCCAGGCCTTCTCCTTTGACATACAGCTGTGGACTTGCTGCTGCCCACTTTGTGTGTACCATCCCCCCCTCAAGTAATCTAATGAGCGTCACCCTTCCCAGGCGTGCCCAGAGGATAGATAACCCCTCCCAGGTGTCCCTGGAGTTTGTCTGAAGTGAGTCTACCCAGATCTTGTTAAGTAGACAATTAACCATAACTCCACCCCTGTCAACTTGACACACATCCATAACCTTCTTCTGCAACCTAGATAGAAGGAAACCTAATGAAAAGCTTTTGGTTTTTTGCCTGCTTGCGTTTGAGTCTCACTGGCCAGTTTACCTACCCTGCTTCTTCAACTCCTCCTCCTCTATCCTTTGAGTCTCGCTGGCCAGTTCGCCTACCCTGCTTCTTCAACTCCTCCTCTATCCTTTGAGTCTTGCTGGCCAGTTCTCCTACCCCGCTTCTTCAACTCCTCCTCCTCTATCCTTTGAGTCTCACTGGCCAGTTCTCCTACCCCGCTTCTTCAACTCCTCCTCCTCTATCCTTTGAGTCTTGCTGGCCAGTTCTCCTACCCCGCTTCTTCAACTCCTCCTCCTCTATCCTTTGAGTCTCACTGGCCAGTTCACCTGCTTCTCCAACTATTCCTCCTCTACGCTTTGCTGACATCAGAACTCTGCTTCTGTGGCCTTCCAATGTAGACTGAGGCCCCAACAGTTCTCCAGGAATCAGCCTTCGGCACAGATTAGGAGTGCTGAGCAGCTACCAGCCTCATCAGTGAAGACACCCATTGTGGACTCCTAGACCACACTGTGTGAGCCAATTTAATAAATCCCCTTTTATTTATTTTTTTAAATTTCATTTATTTATTTAAATTTCATTTATTTATTTATGTGTATGAATGTACTGTCTGCATGTAGGTCTGTGCACACATGTTGTGCAATGCCTCGGAGGTCAGAAGAGGGTGTTGGATTCCCTTGGAACTGGAGCTCTCCTGGAATTGGAATTACAGACGGTTCTCAGTCTCCATGTGGGTGCTGGGGATCGAACCCGGGTCCTCTGCAAGAGCGGTCGGCACTCTTAACAACTAGGCCATCTCTCCAGTCCCATAAATCCCCTTTTAATATAAAGTCATTCTATTTGTTGTTTCTCTAGAGAACTCTAATATCAGGTTGGTACTAAAGTAAATTCTGTTTTTATATTATATTGTTGAAATTCACCATGTGTCACTGAAACACACTTTTTTTTGGTCTCCCTGTAGCCCCAGCTGGCCTGGAACTTGCTCTGTAGACCAGGTTGGCTTTGAACTCCCAGAGATCAGGCCTGCCTCTGCCTCCCAAGTGCTGGGATTAAAGACGTGGCTTACCTGAAACTCATTCTTAATATAGTTACCTCATTTTAATTTTCTTTTTTTTTGGGGGGGGGGTTGAGACCATCTCCCTGTAGCCCCAGCTGTCTTGGAAATCACTACGTAGACCAGGCTGGCCTCAAAGACTCACAGATCTACCTGCCTTGCCTCCTGAGTGCTGGGCTTAAAGGCATGGGCTATCATGCCCAGCTAAACTTAATTTAAAATTTTATGTGTATTAGTGTTCTGCTGCATGAATATATTCCTACCACATACATGCAGTGCCCATGAAGGCCAGAAGAGGGCATGAAATCCCCTGGAACTGAGGTGAGATAGTTATCATGTGGGTGCTGGGAACTGAGTCTGGGGCCTCTGCAAGAGCAGCCAGGGTTGGATCTGCATCACAGCCAAACATTTCAAAAGTTGAACAAACTGGGCTACGAAGTTCCATGACACCCACCACAATTCATCTAGCCTCTTGCCAACCAACTACCACCTTTTGAAGCAACTCCACAACTTTGTCCAGGGAAAACACTTCTGCAACCAGCAAGATGAAGACCAGGCCTCCTACCAGTCTTCAAATCCAGAAGATGAGGACCAGGCCTCCCATCAGTCTTCAAATCCAGAAGCATGCATTTTTACAGCAGAGGGATAAGTAAACATTTCCTATCAACAAAATGTGATTGTAATGTTTCCAATTTTGACTAAAAGATGTGTCTGAGCCGAGCTATGATTTAAAATTAAGTCTGAAATCTCAATTCCATTTGCAGCAACAGAATATATATGGCTTTTAAGAAAATAACATCTGTGCCCTATCTCATTCTGAAAAGATTTTGAGGTAGAAGAAAGGTTAAAATAAACATGGGCTGGAAGTGCAATTCAGGAGCACAGCCCTTGTCTAGCATGTGTAGAGCGCAGGTTCAATCTCTAGCACCCAAGGGAAAGGGAAAAAAGAAACATGGAGGAGACAAGTATTCAAGAACATAGACAAGAATTTCTTTGCAAAATGCCAAAAATAGGAGGAAAAGCGACCTGACACAAGAGCTTCCTGATGGCCAGTATAAAAAGAAACAGGAAGGGCAAGATTGGGGATCCCCCCCCCTTGTTAAAAATGTTATCAGTCTCTGAGGCTTTGGGGACACTTTGACTATGAGTCCCCACAGATGATTCTCTGTGAGTGGAGGGGGTGTGTACTGGAATGTTTGGAAAGTACCCTCACCTGTGGTTTTCTTACAGCAGGGTTGGCTGGGACCTGCCATCTTTGCAGGCCACTGGGGGAAGCCAATGGTACTATGACTGTACCCACTGGGTAGGTGAGCTCACTGCTAGGGACCCAGGACCAAGTTCCCAGCACCTTCAACCCTTCGAACCACCCTCCATGGGTATCAAAGATCCCTGTCCCCCATGGGCTTCCAGGGCTCACATATTTTGACCTTAAGCCCAGGGAGTCTCACTTTTCCCAGCTCCAAATATTCCCTATTCTCACCCCTTTTCCTGCCCAACAAGTTGGGTAGCCTCAAGAGACCCTGTTTAGGACCCTCTCTGCATGGCTCTGTCAGGGTCTACCTGTAGGTATAAGATGCCTGACACCCCTTCCTGGCTTGACACCGGTTTCTCTGGGACTGACAGCCCAACTGTACTAGAGCTGTCCACTAGACCAGTAGGGTTACCCAGCAGCCTTTGCACTGTGCCCTTTCCTGCAGCCCCTTCCCAGCAACTCCTGCTGTGCCCCTCATTTGCCTGGCCCAGGTAACCTACTCGTGTGGAGCGTACCCTCCATCATCTTGACTTTCACAGATGTTCCAAGGAGGCCCCCTTGAAATGCTCTTTGGAGTTCCATTCCTGCCTCCTGCTCCACTTTAAAGCTGGGCCCTAAGAGGGCCAATACTCATCAGTGGGCATCAGGAGGCAGGCCTTTCCCTTCTAGCCAGGTGCTCCACACCTGGAAAGACAGGGAAGTCTCTCTTAGGGTTGCTGGGGGTGAGGAGGCTGCAGAGGGTGAGGAGGCTGCAGAGGAGCTCTGTGAGGTGCTGGCTGGAGGCAGAACACATCACTTCCTCCCCACCAACCTGCTCAGCCTGTGGCTTCCTGGCTCTACTCTAGGTTTCCTGGGACTGGGGGTTGGGATGGGGTGTGCATGAGATGGTGTGTGGGAGGTGATGGTGGTAGAAGGGGGTGGGACACAGACTCTCAGTGAGACTAAGTGACCTGCCATAAAACACCAGGAGTTAGTGGCAAGGCCAGAAGGATCCAGGCCTCAGGATTCCCTGGTGGGGTCTGTCTCAAGTAGCAGGTACAGCAGGTGAGGTGTGTTACCACAGAGTAGGCCATGCATGGTGGGTTAAGTGAAAACCCAATCCCCAATGGGACATTCTTGCTCCACCCCATTTGCACATGAGAAGATGGGGAATTTCCTACACAGATCACTGAACGCTGCTGAATTAAAGCTCTCTCTATGGTTCATGACTACAATAATACAAGCTTTTAGAATGTAGAAGCTGGAGGATGAGTTCAAGATCACCGGTGTGTGTGCGTGTGTGTGTGTGTGTGTGTGTGTGTGTGTGTGTGTCGACCTGGACACTGCTTCCTGCTCTCGCAGAGGACCCAAGTTAGGTTCCTAACACCCACACGGGGGCTCAAACCACCTCCATTCAGCATCAGGGAATCCAACGCCCTCTTCTCGACTCCTTAGGCACCTACATGCATGCCAGCACGCCCATGTAATTCCCAGGAGAGTCCAGAAGAGGACGTGGGAGCCCCTGCAACTGTAGCCAAAAACCAGAAAACGAAAAAGAAACCTGGCTTGTTAGCTCCCGTGTGGGTACTGAGAACCAAACCTGGGTCCTCAGCAAGAGATGCTCTTAACCACCGAGCCATCTCTCCAGGCCCAACGCTTTTTTAAAAAAATTTATTTCTGTATGTGTACGAATGTACTGTCTGCATGCAAGTCTGTGCACCTGCGTCGTGCAATGCCGCGGAGGTCAGAAGAGGGTGTCGGATTCCCCTGGAACTGGAGCTCTCCTGGAATTGGAGTTTCAGATGGTTCTTGGCCGTCATGTGGGTGCTGGGGATTGAACCCGGGGTCCTCTGCAAGAGCGGTCGGCGCTCTTAACTGCTAGGCCACCTCTGCAGCCCCCCAACGCTTTTTAAAAGACCGTCTTCAGGGGCTGGAGAGATGGCTCAGCGGTTAAGAGTGTCGACTGCTCTTACAGAGGACCCGGGTTCAATTCCCAGCACCCACATGGTGGCTAAGAACCATCTTTAACTCCAGTTCCAGGGGAATCTGACACCCCCTTCTGACCTCTGCAGCATTGGATGACACAGGTGCACCAACCTACATGCAGACAATACACTCATACACAAAAAATAAAATTTTAAAAAAGAATTAAAAGGCAGGGGAAAAAAAAAGACCATCTTCAGTTTGAGGCCAGCTCTGGGCTACATGAGACCCCACTTCAAAAAAATCAAAACAAAAAACACAGGGTAAGAACAATAAGCAGGAATGGGAAAACTTGTATGTAATTAGGAGTGAAGTGATGCATTGTATGTGTTGAAGACATCATAATGAAACACTGTATGTGCTGGATAGCTTTAGTGTCAATTTGACACACCTGGGTGGAGGGAACCTCAGTTGGGGAATTTCCTCCATTGCACTAACCTGTGAGGTATGTCTTGGTTGTTGAGCAATGTGGGAAGGCCCAGCCCATTGTGGGCAGTGCCACCCCTGAGCAGTTTGTTGTATATTGTATAAGAAAGCAGGATGAGCATGGGCCAGGGGAACAAGCCAGTAAGACACATCCCTCCATGGCTGGTGCTTCAGCTCCTGCCCCAAGTTCCTATTGATGGGCTCCCTCATTGATGAGCTGGACCAGGGAATTGTAAGCCAAATAAACCCTTTCCTCCCCCAAGTTGGTATTGGTCCGAGTGTTTTGTCAACAGGGATGGAGAAGCAAACTTGAATGCTATGTATCTTTAACATGCACTAATAAAAAAACTCCACACCCCCAAATTCCTCAGTCATGTAAGCTGTAGTTTGTTTTGTGCCTCAGCTTCCTCATCTGTAAAATGTGCAGAATGCATCTACTCTGGTTTTTATGTGCACTTAAAAATATATTTTTTTAATTTATATGTTACGTGCAGTCCTGTTATGCACTGCCTGTGGAGGACAGAGGGCGGCAGATCCCCTGGAAGTAAAGTTACAGACAGTTGTTAGATGCCATGAGGGTGCTGGGATTTGAACCTGGGGCTTTGGCAAAAGCAGCCAGTGTTCTTAAGTGCTAAGCCCTCTTCTCCATCCCCGCATGTGCATTTTTGAAGGTGGGAAGGAATGATCTAAAAATGGACAGTGAGGTTCTGGATGGTTGAAATTTAGCTCTGTATGCTGTGGTGGTTTGAATGAGTGTCCCCCATAGGCTGTAAGTATTCAGACATTTATCTCCAGTTGGTGGCACTGTTTTTGGAGGTCTTAGAAGGTGTGGTCATGCTAGAGGAAGTACATTATTGGGGGCAGCCTCGTGGTCTACAGTTGCTCTCTCTGCTTCCTGTGCTCTTTGCGAGATGTGACCCTCAGCTTCCTGCTCCAGATCCAGCCGCCATGCCTCCCGCCACAATGGACTCTAATTCCCTGGAACCGTCAATTGTAAGCTCAAATAAACTCTTCCTTTTATAAGTTCCTTGGTCATGGTGCTTTAACACAGCAACAGAAAAGTGACTAATACATATGCTTATCCCTATAGAGATGTTTATCTGTCCACTCCATCTGCTGGCCTAAGCCAGAGCCATCAGCATTCCAGTCTGTCCATTCAACTCCTAGTTCTTAACTCTGGCAGGGTCCAGCAAAGCAGGTTACAGGTGGCCCTACCCCTTGGTGCTTATGGACTTCAAAAGCAGCAGGCTGGTGAGCCCTGGCTTGCCCATTTGCCCTGGTCTTGCTGTATGTTATTTGGGCCATGGGGCCCGGCTCTGGCCCAAGCACACTTAAGGAGCTCTTGGGTGCTACCACAAGTTACAGGGAAAGCCCACATGGAGACTATAAGAAATATACAAATTTTAGTTTTCTGGGGCATGTACATTTAAACCCAGAGTCCAGCAACGGAGACCAGCAGAACTCGGTTCTCCCAATTGTTGGCCAAACACCCTCCCTAACACCCTTGTACTTCCTAGGAATGTTCTGGAATTAAGGGGCTTTACATACTATCTAACTTCATTCTCACAGTCTCCCTGACAATCAAGCCTGCTTACCTGTTAGGACTCAGGGACTTGAGGTCACAACTAGAGTGACAGTCAGGATGGGCTCGACAGTGTTCAGGAATCCCTAGAAAGCTGGTGGAGCACTGTCTTGGGTGTGTCTGAGTTTCCAGGGAAGCTCACTAGTGTGTGGCCTGGCAGGGAGGCAGGCTCTGGCCCAGGCCAGCGGTCCTAGCAGAGGCAGGTTTTCCTTCTGCAGCCTTGGATTCAGACTTACCCCAGCAGCTCTGAGTTCCCAGGTCTTCAGCCATGAGCCTCTTACACCATGATTTTCCTGGTTCTGAGGGTTTTGGACTGGGCTGTGCTGGGCTGCCAGCATCCCAGAACTCCTTGCTACCATAATCACAAGGTCAAGGCCCTACGATCTGTCCATGTTTGTCTGCTGCTGTTCCTGTGGAAGCCTGGCTAGCACAGCCAGCTAGTAGGAGCCAGGTAAGTCCCCATCCCTTCTTCCAGCCAAAGAGGCAGAAGGTGGAGCCCTGCAACCCAGGCTGCTGAGCCCATTCTCTGCCTTGTGTGCACCTTCTTTGCCATCTAGTCTTTGTCTCAGTTAACTCCCAGTCTCCTTCAACTTTATGACTGAGCATTTACAAGCAGGCACTGGAGAGCTGACATTGAGAACTGCCTGGCTGTAGCAGGTCAGATCTGCCTCACTGACCACTCAGGGATGGGCCTCACTTGCCAGCTTCCTGGACCGCCAGCCTACGCCACAGCAGCCCTGATTGCATTTACTACTAGCAGTGGCCTGACACTCTATAGTCTCTGAGGAAGCAGAGCAGAGCCTCTGCCCACAAAGAAAGCCTGTAAATCTGCCTTGGGGACAGTGAGTGACATCAGTCTCCCAGGCCCTGCCCTGCTGAGGGGCCCTGCCTCCTAGACAGAACTTGGCTGTTTGTAGGTTAAGAACCCTACAAAACCAAGTAGCAACTTGGCTGAATGCAAAGGACCTGTCAGCTTAAAACCACTGCAGAGTTATAGGCTGAATTTAAAGCAGGAAGTGGTAGCAAGGCCATTTCCATCGAAGTTGGTTTCCAAGGCAGTGCTGTCATGCACTAAGGCCTGGAAGGACAGAGGCCCCCACAGTTGCCATGCACCTAGCTCACATAGAGAGCAGCCCCTGTACAAGGCTTGGGGCCTTGCTGCTTGCTTTCAGCAGCAGCCACAGATGCAATAGGCGTTGAGCCCACCTCAGGCTGTCACTCAGCACTAAATGGAGCAGCTCTGAGGAGCAAGCCCCAGGACCCACACAACACAGAGAAACAAGCACCATCAACAGTGACACCTCAGGGAAATGGGTGGTGTGGAGTAGCAGGGACTGGGAGGCCTAGGCTGCCCAGTGCTAGTAGGGAAGGTGCTTTCTGGGCAATGCTGAGTTCTGAGAGAAGGAAATGGTCTGGGGCCAAGGAAGTAAAGGAGCAGTGTACCAGGTACCCAGGAAGGAGCGGATGTGTGAAGAAAAACTGGCCTGTGGGAGGGAGGGGCACAGAGCCTCAATCCCTTGAAAGGACTGGCTTTGTGTATCTTCACAGAAAAACTCGGCCACCCATTGAGTTCCGGGCAAAGGGTATGCCACAAGTGACTTGTCTGCAGGAGCAAGGGACAAGAGGGCTGAGTCGGGTACAGAAGAGGGTGTGACATCAGGTATATGTGTGTTGGGGGCAATAACTGCAGTTGGTAGCTTAATCAACCAGGGTTGGTACTGAGTGCAAGGAGTTTATATGGATAGTGGTTGCAGACAGTGAGCTGGGCCCCAGGCAGGACTGACCCTCAGGGAAAGTGCCCAAGCTAGGAAGGTGGCAATCAGGCCACCTCCAGCTACCACCTGGTGGCCCAAAAAACATACCAGAAAGACCGTTGATCCCCTGCTTCTGTCTATAAAGCTAGGCCTGTTAAGAGTCCAGTTCACCCAGAACCTGGAGACTGGGATGATCCAGGGAGTGTTCTCAGTGCCAGTAAAGTACCCCAGAATACATGAAGGAAAAGAAGGGACTAAGGCCCAGCCCTAAGGCAGGAGAGGGAGGGACTTATTAAGACTTGTCCACACAGTAGGACAAATGCTTATCCCTAGTCTTCAGACTGGTGTAGTGGGTATGGAGGGCAATGCAGATTAAGACAGGCAGCCAGGGGAGGGCCAATGGAGGCTTGCTCAGGGTGGTGTCGAAGTGCCCTGGTTCACAGAGCAGTTCTACAGAAGTCTGTCAATCCACAGGGAGAAAAAGCAATTAAAACCCATGAACTAAAAAATAATGTATGCTAGAATTTTGTTAGGGGGAGGAGGAAGGCTCAAAGCACTACTCATCTACTGGCTCCATAACACATGAAGCCACAGCTAACAGAATGAGTGTGAGATCTATACATTAATGCTCTGCTAAGGGAGGAGGGAAGTAGATGGAGTGGGAAGGATGTGACATATGGGGACAGAAAGATTAAACCTGGGGGAGTCAACAGAAGCCATGACAGGATGCAGAAGAGCGTGGGGAAGAGAGGGAAGAGGGGGACTCTAAGTGTATCACAACTTTGACCCCAACAAGCTGCAGTTAAATAAAGCCAGTGTGTCACTGAGCAACTGAGGAGGAGACTTGTTCTTCCCTTGTTCATCTTGCTTCTGGAAGCTCTCTAACTGCTCTGCTCTGGGTCATGGAGGTTGAAGCTTAAGAGCCCAGAAGCCTGTGGCCTTAAAGGAGTTCTTAGCACACAGGCTTCCAGGGAGTGTGACAGTCAAGTTCCATCTTTCACTCTTTATTCTCCCCTGCCTTTCACCAGGCTTCCACAGCATATGGTCAGACAAGACAGGGAATGAAGTTTTAGCACACACATTTAAGCCCAGCCTGGAGCCTGTAACACACCAAGAAGGTCAGTCAGGGAGATAGTGGCTCAAGAGGAAGAGCTTGTGCTGCACTGGAAGGCTGAGAAAGCTGAAGGCTTGAGTGTCCAATGGGCAAAGTGTGGGGAGAAAGACCTGCGACCAGGCAAGGCCAGACAGAGGGAGAGATCTCGTGTGGGCCTTGGTGAGTAGTATAGAGCAATGAAGATTCCTAACAGGAAGCTTGCTGATGGAGGGCCCTTGTGTAGAAGGAAATGAGGGCCAAAAGGCCCACCTGAGGTGACCAGAGGTCACAGCACTAGGGTGGGCAGCAGGAGAAGGTGTCCTTGCAGTTCAGCAAGTGGCCAGGGACTGTCTGTGCTGGTCAGCAAACTGGAATAGCTGTTCTGAGTTCCTGTGCAGTCCACTGGGGAAACAGAATTCCCTTACAACACAGTGGAGGAAGGCCGGAGTACTACTCTGCAGGGAGTAGCGTCAGTGGTGGGGAAGGTTGACTTTAGATGAGAACATATAGGTGTCAAGAAACTCCAGACCTTGCCCTTTTGCCAAGAGAAAAGGCAAGGGAATAGGTAGATCTTGAAGTCCCTTAATGTAGCATGCCTCAGGGCACTGCGTGGCTGAGGGTCTGGTCCGCCCCAAGGAGGAGCAAGCAGCATGGCCTAGATGGGTGATGCTGGGTGGGGCAAGGTGTGCAGTGGCACGGGATCGGAAGACTTATGATTGGTCCTGGGAACTGACGTCATTTGGTTTATAAAAGCAAGCTGTGGGGGCTGGAGAGATGGCCTAGCGGTTAAGAGCGCTGACCGCTCTTACAGAGGACCCGGGTTCGATCCCCAGCACCCACATGGCGGCCGAGAACCGTCTGAAACTCCAATTCCAGGAGAACTCCAGTTGCAGGGGAATCCGACACCCTCTTCTGACCTCCGCAGCATTGCACGACACGGGTGCACAAACTTGCATGCAGACAGTACATTGATACACATACAGAAATAAATGCTGGGCGTGGTGGCGCATGCCTTTAATCCTAGCATTTGGGAGGCAGAGGCACGCGGATCTCTGTGAGTTCAAGGCCAGCCTGGTCTATAAAGTGAGTTCCAGGACAGCCAGAGCTACAGGGAGACCCTGTCTCAAAAAGACCAAAAAAAATAAATAAATAAATAAATAAATAAATAAATAAATAAATAAAAAATAAAAGCAAGCTGTGGCAAGGAGTAAATTTGAATTTCATAGTAACATCATCACAGAATTCCCGGCCGTTATTTTTTTTTTTTTTACTAATTATTGCGCACATACAGACTAAGGTAGGTCTGCATTTCGTTCAGGTAGCCAGTGGGTTGGAAAGAGAGTCCTTTGCAGATCACCAATCTGGGTAGCTGGTGTTGTGAGTGGCTATTGGCTGAAGGGAGGCGATCAGCCATCAGCCTGAAATTCCTGTCTAGGCTCTGGGCAGGTGAGAAGTCATGGCCAAGAGTGGAACACATGTCTTGTGGGTCCAGGCTAAGAGCCCAAGTTGGAATTACCACTTAGGCTGGGCTACAGGAAGTAGCCAGCTGGTCTCTGCCCCAAGAGGCTAGCTCCCCACAGTGTCCACAAAGTGGGTGCTGTGTCCCTATTCCCCTTAGTAGGGCCGAGTGGTCCCTGTTCAGCATAAAAAGCTTCCTACACCTTAATCATAAAACCATCAACCGCTTTACCATGTGATTAAACAGGTGCCAGCACCCAGCCATCGTTCTCCATCATCTCATGAGTCCGTGCCGCATTAGCTAATGTGGTCTGATACAGAATGAGAAGCAACAGATTCAAACCAGCAAGTTGGCTTCCACAGCTTGTTTGCTTGTTTATTTTTCTCATTAGAAAATATACACATGACGGCAAGCACATTGAGAGACTCTTCCTAACAGCCAAAACATGTAAGCAGCCCAGTGCCCAATGGCGAACTGCTGAGCAAAATGCAGCTATGCACAAATTATGTAGCCTTAAAAATGAAGGAAATTCCAATATGCACAATATATACAAAAACAACCTTCTGCTAAGCAAAATAAGCCAAATGACAGAGCTTCCACAGTCCCATGAATGGGGTTCCCAGAGTTAGAAACAGAAATAATGTAGCTGCCAGGGGCTAGAGGAAGGGAAAGAGGCATTACTATTTAGGGCCATTCTGACCAGCGAAATGTAAAGGAGGCGAATGCTATTATTGGGGCTTCCTTCCCTGATGGAAAGACTAGAACAGCAGCTCAGTGCCAAGTATTGCTGGGTTCAGTGTCCATCGCCAAAACAAAACAAAAATAAGCAAACAAAACTCAACCTGACAACAAAACATCTCAGCAGAACACAGCCCCTCTTCTTAAGCTACCTGAAAACTGGTGATGCCTAGGGCATGGCTGTCATCCAGTGAGTGTCAGGGAAGGGTGGTTGGTCAGATAGTGTCAAAACTGAATCTGATTCTACTGCTGGGCTCTACATGTACTCAGTCATCATGACAGCAAGGCAATGGCAACTTGCAGTAGACCGCCTACCTGCTATTGACACCCATCCAACACTCCTGTGGGAAATGGGATGGGTAAGGATCAAAGGAGGAGTTACTCTTCCATGTGGCTTAAGAGTTTCTTTCTGGAATTTCATGATTTATCCATGTGGAGTCCACAGAGCATTATGAAACCACAGATCTTACGGCTGGCTTCAATAACATGTAGTGTAATTAACCAAACATGCAGAACATGACATGTAGTGAAAAGGCATAGCAGGAACTAGGTCTTACATGCTTTTTGTGTGTGTGTGTACACAAATCAAATAGCCACTTAAATTATTATGGTGAGGGGCTAGGGAGAGAATAGATGGTTTGGTGGATGAGAACATTTGCTGTGCAAGCTTAAAGACCTGAGTCTGGATCCCCAGCGCACATGCAGAAAGCTGGGCAGGGCTGCTCATGAGGGCTGAGGAGGGGAGACTTCTGGGACTGGTTGGACACCAGTGTAGACAAAAACCAGTAGGCTCCAGATTAAGTTAAAGAGCTTGTGTTAGGAGAAGAGAGGCGTGATAGGGGGACATGTGATGTCCTCTGGCTTCCCTCCATACACACGGGTCACACACACTTGCACATCACATGTACGCACATGAATAGACCACAACACACAAAGAATTATTGTGGTGAAATGCATCTAACAAAATTTACTGCCTTAACCATTTTTTTTTTCATCTTTTTGAGACAGGGTCTCCCTATAGAGCCCCAGCTGGCCTGGAACTCACTCTGTAGACCAGGCTGGCCTTTCCGAGTGCTAGGATTAAAGGCATGCGCCACCACGCCCTGCTTAAAGACAGTTCTTAGCTGCCATGTGGGTGCTGGGAATTGAACCTGTGTCCCCTGCAAGAGCAGTTGTTGCTCTTAACTGCTGAGCCATCTCTCCATCCCCAAGAGGTCAGATTTCTACTCTTGGGCTGGGACCATAGTTCGGGGCCTCATATCATAAGGCCTTCACTACACACTACAAAACAAAACATCCACAAAGATTTCTACCTGTTATATGAAAGGGGAAAAACTGAGCTCTGTAAAGAGGGAACACTGGCTCCCAAGAGCAGTTATTGAGCAGGAATGAAGCACCTACTATGGGAGCCTCTTACATTTTTCTAAGCAAATGTGTATGTGTACTATGCTACTCATCAGTGGGACAAAATACCCAAGGAAATGACTTCAGGGAGGAAGGATTTATTCAGGGACAGCTTCAGAGATCCATAGTTGTTTGGCTCAAATACTTCCGGGCCCTCAAATGGTGGAGCCCAATAAGATACTAGACAGCAGGTGGAGCACAGTGGCTCACCTCATGGTGGAGAGGAAGCAGTGGGGAGAAGGGGGCTGGTGTCAGATGCTTGTAACCCCAGTACTCCACAGAGGCAGGCAGATCACTTCAATGCCATCTCCCTCTACTCTGTACAGTTTAAGACCAGCCTGGGCTATACAAGGCTGTCACAAATAAACAACAGTAGGGGTTGAAGAGATGGCTCAGTGGTTAAGAGCACCGACTGCTCTTGCAGAGGACCCGGGTTCAAGTCCCAGCACCCACATGGTGGCTAAGAACTGTCTTTAAGCCTTTCTTCCTAGCACTCGGGAGGCAGAGACAAGCAGATCTATGAGTTCCAGGCCAGCCTAGTCTACAGATTGAGTTCCAGGCCAGCTGGGGCTATAGGGAGACTCTGTCTGAAAAAGAAAAAACAAGGGCTAGAGATAGAGAGATGGCTCAGTGGTTAAGAGCACCAACTGCTCTTGCAGAGGACCCGGGTTTGATCCCTAGCACCCACATGGCGGCTAAGAACCGTCTTTAACTCCAGTTCCAGGGGAACCCGAGGGCCTCTTCTGACCTCTGCGGCATTGCACAACACGGGTGCACAAACCTACATGCAGACAGTACATGCATACACATAAAAAATAATAAATTTAAAAAAGAAAAAAACAACAGTAACAAAACAAAAAACAGACCTCAAGTTTATACTAAGTTTAAATTCAGAAAGTACAGGGGCTAGAGGGAGAGCTCAGTGGTTAAGAGCATTGACTGATCTTGCAGAGGACCTGGGTTTGTTTCCCAGCACCCACATGGCAGCTAACAACCATCCATAATCACAGTTCCAGGGGATCTGACGCCTTCTTCTGAGCTCTGGGGGCACTGCATGACAGAAATGCACTAACACACAGGTTATATATCTATTCATCACATATTTAGATACTAAATTTGGATGTTAAAAACAACTGCTCCAATATGGGGTAGAGAAATGTGACTTAAAAGCTACACAGCTACGATAGCAAGCAGTGCCTCCTCTGCAACTGTGCTTTATCCTTCTGTCACACGCTGGGGATGGGTCTGTGGTCACACAAATGCTCACATATTGTCTCTCTCTCTTCTCTGCCTCTCCCTCCCCATCTCTCCCTCTCTCTCTCAGCCCCCAGCCCCTAGTTTGTAACTGTGCATAATGAAAAGGATGAGCACACTGAGTCCTGACAAAGCCCAAGGAAAATAACTGAAAGGCTAAAGGGGTGCAAGTGACCCTATAAAACTCCCCTACCTGCCTGCAACATGAATAGCACTGAAACCTTATCATTCAATAAGGCATTTGGGGGCTGGAGGGTACAGCACTTGCTGCCCAAGTATGAGGATTTGAGTTTGAATCCCCAGAACTCATGTAAAGATGGGCATAGTAGCAATCACCAGTAATCCCAATGCTCCTGCAACAAGATGGAAAGTTCACAGGCCAGCTAGCCAGGTATATGCAGCAGTGAACAGCAGAGACCCTATCTCAAACAAGGTGAAAATGAGAATCCTCACACATGTGCCATGGCAATACATACACCCACTCACATATACCACACAAACATATCACAAGATTTAAAGGAAATTATTTATTTATTTATTTATTTATTTATTTATTTATTTATTTATTTATCTTTTCGAGACAGGGTCTCCTTGTAGTCCCAGCTGTCCTGGAACTCGCTCTGTAGACCAGGCTGGGGAAATGATTTACTTTTGTGAATGAGTGTTTGCCTGAAAGTATGTATGTGTACCATGTGCATGTCCAGTGCCCAAGAAGGCCAGAAGAGGGTGTCAAGACCCTTTGGAACTAGTGTTAGAGACATTTGTAAGCTGCCATGAAGGTACTAGGAACTAAATCTGGGTTCTGTACAAGAGCAGGTAGACAGGGCCTCCCAGTAGCCAGAGCGGGCCTGGAACTCACTATGTGAACCAGGCTGGCCTGCAACAGAGAGACCCACCTATCTCTGCCTCCTGAATGCTGCCATAAAAGGCATGTGCTACCATGCCCAGCTTATTTATTTTTATGTTTTGCCTTTGAGAGTACCAGGTGGATGCAATGCCCACGGAGGCCAGAAGGTGGTGCTGGATCCCCTAGAACTGAAGTTGAGATGGTTAACTGCCACATGAGTGCTGGAAACTGAAACTAAGTCCACTGCAATAACAGCCAGTACTCTAAGTGTTCTGCCATCTCTCTGGCACCCCACCCCTCAGATTAAAAAACAAACAAACCTCGAATATGCATACATTAAAAAGTAAACAAGGCACCTTGGCGTGGTGCACACCTTTAATCCCAACACTCTGGAGACAGAGATAGGTGGGTGTCTGTGAGCTCAATGCCCGCCTGGTCTACAAAGTGAATTCCAGGCCAGCTGAGGCTACAGGGAGACCCTGTCTCAAAAGCAAGTGTGTACATACATATACATACATACACACACACACAAAAGGAAATAAACCATTTGGGGTGGGGTATAGCTCAGTGTTAGAAAATTGACTGTGCCTGTGTGAGACCCTGGCCTCATGACCTGCACCATCTTTAAGGTACTTATATCACAGGAAACGACCTTTTTAAAAAAAAAAAAAAAAAAAAAAAAAAAAAACAATTAAAATACATGGACTCCTTGAGGTAACTAGAGAGTTTATTACTTCTAAGACCATTTGCTTTGGGAGGGGTGGATGAGAGATGGTGCCAGTTTTACCCAATTCTCTTCCCCAAACACTGTCCACCTNTTATTTATTAATTGATTTATTTATTATTTATTTATTTATTTATTTATCTTTTCAGACATGGTCTCCTTGTTAGTCCCAAGTTGTCCTGGACTAGCTCTGTAGACCAGGCTGGGGAAATGATTTACTTTTGTGTATCCTTCCTTTTTCCCCCACTCCCCCTCTCTTTATCCACCTCCCCACCCACTTTTGCTGTACGTTATTTCCTCTACACTCTAACCACCCATTCCAGAATCCCCTCTACATCACCAATCTCTCAAGCCTAGACAACCCGTATGTTGTACCCAGTCACAGCACCCTCCTCTCCTCACCACCCCACCCCCTTTGTGCGTAATTCACTATGTGTCGTTATGCTGCATGTACCGTGTACTCCAATGAGCGCAGAGCACAGATGAACACCCTTTGGAACTAGTGTAGAGACATTTGTAAGCTGCCATAGACAGGTACTAGGAACTAAATCTGGGTTCTGTTACAAGAGCAGGTAGACGGGCCTCCCGTAGCCAGAGCGGGCCTGGAACTCACTATGTGAACCAGGCTGGCCTGCAACAGAGAGACCCACCTATCTCTGCCTCCTGATGCTGCCATAAAGGCATGTGCTACCCTGCCCAGCTTATTTATTTTTATGTTTTGCCTTTTGAGTACCAGGTGGATGCAATGCCCACGGAGGCCAGAAGGTGGTGCTGGATCCCCTAGAACTGAGTTGAGATGGTTACCACCTGCCACATGAGTGCTGGAAACTGAAACTAAGTCCACTGCAATAACAGCCAGTACTCTAAGTGTTCTGCCATCTCTCTGGCACCCCACCCCTCAGATTAAAAAACAAACAAACCTCGAATATGCATACATTAAAAAGTAAACAAGGCACCTTGGCGTGGTGCACACTTTATCCCAACACTCCTGGAGACAGAGATAGGTGGGTGTCTGTGAGCTCCAATGCCCGCCTGGTCTACAAAGTGAATTCCAGGCCCAGCTGGCTACAGGGAGACCCTGTCTCAAAAGCAAAAAAATAATACAATACATACACACACACACAAAAGGAAATAAACCATTTGGGGTGGGGTATAGCTCAGTGTTAGAAAATTGACTGTGCCTGTGTGAGACCCTGGCCTCATGACCTGCACCATCTTTAAGGTACTTATATCACAGGAAACGACCTTTTTAAAAAAAAAAAAAAAACAAAACAAAAAAAAAACAAAAAAAAAAACATGGACTCCTTGTGGTAACTAGAGAGCATTTCACTTCTAAGACCATTTGCTTTGGGAGGGGTGGATGAGAGATGGTGCCAGTTTTACCCAATTCTCTTCCCCAAACACTGTCCACTTCCAGGATTTCCTTAGCATTAACTTCCCTAGGAATATGTTGTTGAGAAAGTAATTAGAAATACATATATTTACATGTGGTCTGGGGCAAGTAATTGTCTTCAAGTTATGAACTGCAACACTAAGGACTTTGTTCTTAATTTTCTTTGAGTTCCCATGAGTTTCAGCTATTTTGTTATTTGGTCACAAGTGGCAATTCTTACCTCTCAAAAGGTCTTCAAGACTAGTAAACTAAGGCTCAGAGTTCCCAGAAGACAAGTCAGTACTGTTGGTCCCATGAAGAGGTGATTTTTCTCTTCCAGAGCCCCATCAAGAGTGTCCCCTGCTCACTGAGCACTCATGGAGAGTTATAAAAAAACAAACAAAAAACAAAGACAAGGCCCTGCCCAAAAAGCTTGTAAGCCAGTAAAGTGTCCTGGTCCCAACAGGACCTAGCTGGCTCCTTCCTATGTGGTAATAAGAAGCAAGCAAGGCACTGCCCCTGCCCGCAAAGAATGTGTTTCTTTGGGAAAGAAGAAACACTAACACACATGTTCTTATGAAGACAGTGGTTTTGGGCATAGTTATGGAAGATCAGTAACCCCTCTTAACCACTGAGCCACCTTTCTAGCACCCCTCCCGCCCCCTTTTAATGCAGGGCTGGGGATCAAACTCAGGACTTTGTGCATATTAGCCAAGCACTCTAACAACTGTGCTATATATCTCTACCTCCTCAATTTTTAATTAGCATCAAACACTCAGCTGGTATTAGAGCCATTGATAAAGTGTAAAAAAAGTGTAAAAAATAGTAAAAACCTACATACATGAGCCATGTTTCCTCCAGTAGATTCCAGAATTTCAGCAGTAGAGACAGAAGTGAGGGGTCCCAAGGGCTGAAGCTTTACCAGATGCATGCAGAACCAGAAGTTGATGATGAAATTTCTAGTCTTAAAAAAAGAAAGATTAGAAAACTGAAGGTCTGTGAGGTGGAGTGCCTTACACCTATAAACCAGCACTCAGAAGGCTGTGGCATGAAGATTTCAGTGTGAGGCTAAGTTAGGGTGTGCAGGAATTTGAGGCCCACCTCCAAACAAAAACAAAGCCATTAAAGGTCTTGGGTAGAAATAAAGGGACAGTGGGAGATTGGGAAGGTGCAGGAGATGGGAAGCAGATTCTGGATGAGAAATTTTTTTTTTAATTTTTTTATTTCTGTATGTGTATGAATGTACTGTCTGCATGTAGGTCTGTGCACCTGTGTCGTGCAAAGCCGTGGAGGTCAGAAGAGGGCATCGGATTCCCCTGGAATTTGAGTTCTCCTGAAATTGGAGTTTCAGACGGTTCTCGGCTGCCATGTGGGTGCTGGGGATCGAACCCGGGTCCTCTGTAAGAGCGGTCGGTACTCTTAACTGCCAGGCCATCTCTCCAGCCCTGAGAAACTGTTCTTAATGGTAAAGAGCCAGGCGTGGTGGTGCACGCCTTTAATCCCAGCACTTGGTAGGGAGAGGCAGGTGGATCTTTGTGAGTTCAAGGCCAGCCTGATCTACATAGTGAGCTCCAGGCCAGCTGGGACTAAAGGGAGACCCTATCTCAAAAAGACCAAAAAAAAAAAAAAAAAAAAAGAATTATAAAGACATGGCAGCTGAAACAAGGATGCAATGAAGGTTAAAATACCAAGATGTTTTGGGGCTGGAGAGATGGCCTTCAGTTAAGAGCGTCGACTGCTCTTACAGAGGACCCAGGTTCGATCCCCAGCACTCACATGGCGGCTGAGAACCGTTTTGTAACTCCAATTCCAGGAGAACTCCAGTTCCAGGGGAATCTGACGCCCTCTTCTGACCTCGCGGATTGCACGACACGGGTGCACAAACCACATGCAGACAGACATCATACACATAAATAAATAAATAAAAATATTAAAAAAAAAACTAAAGATTTCAGCTAGAGGAATGGTAATTTATTTATTTTATTTTTTACTTTCTGTCTTTTTTTTTTTTTTTTAATTTATTTATTTCTGTATATGTATGAATGTACTGTCTGCATGCAGGTCTGTGCAACCCGTGTCGTGCAATGCCGCGGAGGTCAGAAGAGCGTGTTGGATTCCTTGGAACTGGAGTTCTCCTGGAATTGGAGTTTCAGGCGTTCTCGGCGGCCGCCATGTGGGTGCTGGGGATTGAACCCGGGTCCTCTGTAAGAGCCGTCGGTGCTCTTAACCGCTAGGCCATCTCTCCAGCCCCTCTTTCTTGGTCTTTTCAAGACAGGGTCTCCCTATAGCCCCAGCTGTCCTGGAACTCACTCTGTAGACCAGGCTGGCCTTGAACTCACAAAGATCCGCCTGCCTCTGCCTCCTGAGTGCTAGGATTAAAGGTGTGCGCCACCACGCCCGGCTGGGTACATTTAAGAGGTGCTCTTGCATGGGACTGGAGTTTGGTTCCCTGCACTCTTGGTTGAGTGGCTCACAACTGCCTGTAACCCCAGCTCCAGGGGCCTCAAGGCCCTTTTCTGGCCTCCACAGGCACCCCTACAAAACTGCATATACCCCACACAAACACAAAATCGTGGAGAAAAGACAAGACAAGATATTGAGACAACTATGTAACTAAATGGCAGTTACCACTCAGGTCAAAGGGGGAGACTGTGACTGAGTATGTGTTCAATGACAGGGGAGAGGGCCACCTTTTGGTATAGTTAGGTCAAAAATTACTAGAAGATTCAGGCATTTACAACTGCATCCTTTTTTTTTTTTTTTTTTTTTAAGTTTTGGTCTTTTTGAGACAGGGTCTCCCTGTAGTCCCAGCTAGCCTTGAACTCATAGAGATATGCCTGCCTGTCTCCCAAGTGCTAGGATTAAAGGCATGTGCCACCACGCCCAGCAAGGTTTTTCTATTTTTTTCCCTTTATTTTATTTTTTAACTTTTTTTTTTTTTTTG
This sequence comes from Rhizomys pruinosus, assembly GCA_009823505.1. NCBI lineage: Eukaryota > Metazoa > Chordata > Mammalia > Rodentia > Spalacidae > Rhizomys > Rhizomys pruinosus. The sequence continues at coordinate 1,183,469 of VZQC01007008.1, read as the reverse complement.
GTGGTTCTTAGCCTCAGCCTTTAACGGCTGCGCTATCCCCACAGCCCTTAACTTTTTTTAAAATTTTATTTATTTTTGTATGTGTATGAGTGTACTGTCTGCATGTAGGTTTGTGCACCCGTGTCATGCAATGCCACAGAGGTCAGAAGAGGGTGTCGGATTCCCCTGGAACTGGAATTCAAGATGGTTCTTAGCAGCCATGTGGGTGCTGGGAATCAAACCTGGGTCCTTTGTAAGAGCAGTCAGCGCTCTTAACTGCTGAGCCATCTCTCCAGCCCCTCCAACTGCATTCTAAGCACAAGAACTGTACTTACTAAAACAGTGTATGACACCCAAATCTTTTCCTCAAGTAGTAAAAAGGATGTAAGGATTTTACTTTGAAGAAGAGATCTTACCTTTGCCCAGGTTGGCCCCTAGCTCCTAAGTTCAAGCAAGCTTCCCAAGCAGTTTGGACAACAAGAATATGTCACTGCCTGGCTATGAACATAATAGTCCTTCCATCTCCCTGGTTCTTTAGTGCCCAAGTTTAAAACTATACAGGATCCAAGAATATGTTCCAGTACAACTCCATACTGGAACCTGAGGAGACAGTCATGTCTCTCTTTCGTTCTTTCACCACTCTGAGCTGCTGTCTCCATGAGTGTCGGCAGCTTACCTCCACCATGACAATGACCTTTTTTTAAATTTTTACTCCAGTTTATGTGTACTGTCTGCATGTAGGTTTGTGCACCAGTGTCATACAATGCCATGGAGGTCAGAAGAGGGTCTCGGATTCCCCTGGAACTGGAGTTCTCCTGGAATTGGAGTTACAGACAGTTCTTAGCCGCCATGTGGGTGCTGGGGATCGAACCCGTGTCCTCTGCAAGAGCAGTCTGTGTTCTTAATTGCTAGGCCATCTCTCCAGACCCGACAATGGCCTTTTAAGGTCTTTTTTGGTTTACCTTTTCCAGCCAAGGCACCTCTGTGACACTAGTAAGACTATCTGCTAAAATATAGGTAAGGAAAGTTTAAGAAGGAGCCCAATGTTGAGAAACTAATCAAATATGCTAGTTATTTACTCGTTTTAATAATCTAGCAAGCTAAAAAAAATAATAATCTAGCAAGCTTGGAGACATTAAAAACTCAGCACCAAGGGCTGGAGAGATGGCTCAGCGGTTAAGAGCACTGACTGCTCTTGCAGAGGACCCAGGTTCAATTCTCAGCACCTACATAGTGGTGAATGCCTTTAATCCCAGTACTTGGGAGGCAGAGGCAGGTGGATCTCTGTGAGTCCAAGGCCAGCCTGGTCTACAAAGCGAGCTCTAGGCCAGCTGGGGCTAAAGGGAGACCCTGTCTCAAAAATACCAAAAACAAAATAATAACAACAAAAAACCCAAAACAAAACACTCGGCACCAATACAGACTCCTCTAAAAGGAACACCTGGCTAGCAGGGCACTCTCATTATCCTAAGAAACTAAGGGAGCACTGGATCCTGCCCACAAGCACAAGTTCCACAGTTAGCATCAGTGTTCAAGCAGGTGACAGAGCCAGCTCACCCAAGAATGAGGCAGACAAGTAACAAAACCGGTCCTGGAACATGCTTGCGTTTTGTTTTTTTTTTGGTCTTTTTGAGATAGGGTCTCCCTGTAGCTCTGGCTATCCTGGAACTCACTATGTAGACCAGGCTGGCCTTGAACTCACAAAGATCTGCCTGCCTCTGCCTTCCAAGTGCTAGGATTAAAGGCGTGCGCCACCACACCTGGCTCCCACTTTCTTAACACTGGTACTCACCCAATTCAGGAGTTTTACTCACCAATTTCACCCATGTTACTGCTCACTTCTGTAACCCCCAAAGGATGACACTGTATTCCCATTTCACAGCTGAAGTGGAAAAATTAAGAAATTACACGTTTTTCTGATGGTCACACAAATGGTAAGTGGCAGAACCAGTGTTGAGAGCCTATTTTTGAAGATACCTTACTTTGTTCTTCACTATGGTTGACAGCTAAGCACCTCTACCTTCCAAGGCCTTGAGTTCCAAAATGAGTGCCCTTTTAAAACTGGCAAGTGGGTGGTGGTGATGGAACCTAGGACCTTGCCTTGCACATGGTCTACCACTCAACTACATCTCCAGCCAAATATCCATGATTAACAACCCCAAGTTCAAGTGGCAACTCTGAACATGTGGTGGTGCATACCTTTAATCCTAGGAGAGACAGATGGATCTCTGAGACAGAGGACAGCCTGGTCTACATAGTGAGTTCCAGGCCAGCTGGGGCTACAGGGAGACCCTGTCTCACAAAGAAAAATGAAAAAGTAGGGTCCAATGCACTGAAAGTCAGTTGTCCTCTGCAGTTCCAGGGAGTTAATATAATCATGTTTAATGATGTGGCTTGTCTCAAACAGTTATAAACTTCTAATTCATGACCTCTTTTTCACACAAAAATTCTGAGGTTTGGGGCTGGAGAGATGGCTCAGTGGTTAAGAGCACCAACTGCTCTTGCAGAGGACCCAGGTTTGATTCTCAGCACCCACAGGGCGGCTAAGAGCCGTAAAAAAAGAATAAAAAATAAATAATTCTCAGGTTAATATGCCGCTTGGCAGCCAAGTGTTGACCTGGGCACCTGAAGCCAATTCCATTTTACAAGTCACAGCTGAGATGCCCCTTCCTCAATGAAGTCCTTACCCTATAAAGGCAGGATGGATCCTCTGTCCTCCACCTCTCCACTTCTTCCTTGAGCTTGCACAATTAAAAGTTAGGTAGCCAGGCATGATGGCACACCCCTTTAATCACAGGACTGTAGAGGCAGGCTGATCTCTGTAAGTTCAAGGCCAACCTGGTCTACATACTGAGTTCCAGGCCACCTGTGGCTACAGGGAGACCCTGTCTCAACAAAACAAAAACAAGTTAGGTAAAGGGCAGTGGAGAGATAGTTTCGTGGTTGACATCACATACTGATCTTGCAGGGAACCCAAGTTCGGTTCCCATCACACAGCTTAGGTGGCTCACAACCACCTGTAACCCCACCCCCAGGGGATCTGACCTCTCTGGCCTGTGCGGGCATCTACACAAACACACACCTCATAATTAAAAATAAATGGGGGGGGCACTAGGTAGAGTACTCAGGCACTATCTGTCCACAGCTGACCTGCTCTATGGCTCACAGGCTCCATGAAAACAGGTGTGCCCATCTTATTTACCACTATCCTCAGCCTTGCAGTGGTAGGCTTAACAAGTGGAAAATCCCCAACAACAGAGCCTTTACTGACCGCTCAGAGAGAGCCAGGTAACTCTCATCTACACAAGGTCTTCCCACTCTCAGAGCAGCTCACAAACATGGGAAAGCAACTCCCAGCAATTCCATATTACAACTGTGCAGTGAAATGGGCTATGGGGGCTACCATGGTAATACAATCCCCTCTTCTCCAGGAGCCCCTTTTCTGCTTTCACATTAAGCATGTGTACCACAGAGTTCAAGACCAGCCTGGGCTATGTAAAAAGACTGTCTCAAAAAGAAAAAAGGCAATTTCATGAAGTAGTAGAATCAGTGTGTGGGAAAGCAGATCAGATTTTTTTTTTTTTTGAGACAGGGTCCCCCTATAGCCCCAGCTGTCCTAGAACTCACTGTGTAGACCAGGCTGGCCTTGAACTCACAGAGATCCATCTGCCTCTGCCTCTGGAGTGCTGGGAGGAGCAATAGCTTTTTTTTTTTTTTTTAATTTTATTTATTTCTGTATGTGTATGAATGTACTGTCTGCAGGCAAGTCTGTGCACCCATGTCGTGCAACGCCGCGGAGGTCAGAAGAGGGTCTCGGATTCCCCTGGAACTGGAGTTCTCCTGGAATTGGAGTTTCAGACGGTTCTCGGCCGCCATGTGGGTGCTGGGGATCGAACCCGGGTCCTCTGTAAGAGCGGTCGGCGCTCTTAACCGCTAGGCCATTGCTCCAGCCCGAGCAATAGCTTTTATAACTTAACATATTTGCTGTATCTGAGGCAAGGCTACTCCTCACAGGATCTGAGGAAATAAATGGATTAGGGCTGGAGAGATGGCCTAGCAGTTAAGAGCGCCGACTGCTCTTGCAGAGGACCGGGGTTCGATTCCCAGCACCCACATGGCAGGCGGCTGAGAACCGTCTTTGACTCCAGTTCCAGGGGAATCTGACACCGTCTTCTGACCCGAGGCATTGCATGACACGGGTGCACAGACCTACACACAGACAGTACACTCACACACATTAAAAAAATGGATTAAAGGCATGTGCCACCACACCCGGCTTAAAGGTAGTTCTTAGCTACCATGTGGGTGCTGGGAATCAAACCCAGGTCCTCTGCAAGAGCAGTTGGTGCTCCTAACCACTGAGCCATCTCTCCAGCCCATTTTGTTTATTGAGACAAGAGGGGTGTGTATGTTTATGTATGTGTTTAAACACACACACCCCCTCCACCCCAAGCCCAGAACTCCCAGTGATCTTTTCTCAAGCTCCTGAATGCTAGGATTACCATGCTGCTTAAATTATATGCTTAGACCTAGGTTTGAACATTTAGTTGTTTCAGAAAAATGGGAAATGACAGCAATTTGAGACATCAAAGGTTGTCAGTTCACAGGCTCTGTCCTGGTGCTGACCTGGTCAGGTGGCCAAAGAAAACATTCTTCACAGGATGTGTCACATTTATTTTCTCAAACATTAACAAGCTCCAAGACTCAGAGTTTTGTACAACGTCACAGTCCTTCAGTAATTTCCTTTCTTCGGTGGTTGTCCCATCTACCTCCACTGTAGGTGGGAAGATGGTACCAAGTTGAAAAATGTGGAGTATTGGTAATTAAGAAATGGTCAAGATACTATACAGAACTCCTGTCTCTACTTCCCACCTTACTTGGCTGAATGAATCCAAAAGCAAGTAATCACTCCAGGCATTGTACTGTATACAGGTCAGCAGTAGCCTTTGCTACTGGGAGGATAACAACAGGTAACTGCTGGTGTAAGAGACACTTTTTCAAATGCACCACAGTGATCATGTTTTCATGCCAAAATAACAGGACCCCAAGGTGGGATGTGCTGGTATAAACCTGTGACTTCAACCATAGAAAGCAGGGCCAAGAAGATTGCACCATCCAGACTGGCCTGGGCTATACAGTGAACCTTGTCTCAAAATTAGCTAATTAGTTTAGAAAAGGACTTCAGGAATACAGTGCTAACACACCCACTGGCTCAATGAATTTGACAGTATAAAAAGTGGTGATTATCCCCACTTTTAAAATCCTGGGTTTTGATATTGCAAGCTAAGTTGCCTTTTTCAAGTTAGGGTCTCCCTGTAGCCCTAGCTGGTGTGGAATTTGCTATGTAGATAGACCACGCAGGACTCCATCTCCCAAGGACTCCATCTCCCAGAGATCCACCTTCCTCTGACTCCCCAGCACTGGGACTAAAGGCATGCACCACATCCCCGGCTTTAAATTGACCTTTCCCTTCAGGAACATGCATAAACAGACTAGAACCAATAAGCACAACTTCTCTGCCACTAGGTAAAAGAGCTATCCCACAGGTAAAGTGCAAGCCAAGACCATCTCCGCTGAACAGGCTTCAAAGCTTATTCTTGGAAGACCCTCTTAAATGCTTTCCCACCTACCACCCATCCTGACTATTTAACACCCTTTTCTGGCTTTCTCTACTGTGACCATCTATAGAGCTGACTCAGAATCTGGGCTGCCTAGCAGGTACTTCTATTTCTCTTGCTCTTTCCACACTTATGGTGAAGTACCAACAAATGCAGTATTTCCCAGCCAACTGTGAGCAGGGAAAGTGAAATTAAAACTTCTCCAACTAGTTTTCACTTGTGAAGTATTTATGCAGTTTACAGGATATCAAGCCAGAAGTGACAATTCAGCAGATCTCATTTACCAAACTGTGTGGCTGCAGCATTCTAAAAAGAATTAGGTTTTAAAGCCAAGATTTAAAGCAAAATTTAACTTTACACAGAGACTAAGTTAGGTTTGCAAAATCTTTTCGGACAGGCTTGCCTCAAACTCTGACCCTGCTCTTTCCACCTCCCGTGTGCTAAAACGACAGGCATACATAACCATATCTGGCTTTTTAAGTATTATGATCCCCCCAATTATGTTGAAAAACCAAGATGGATCTAAGAGTCATGCATTAACAGTTTAGAAAATCTCTGGCCTCAATGTCATAAACACTACGAGACAAGAAAAAACAAAAAAACAAAAAAAACAGGAAATGTACAGTACAAGGTCGCTAAATCTGCAAAGCATAAAAAGACACACTCCCCCAAGGTTTCCATTTTTTGCGATTTTCTTGAAAATTCAGGAAATCTTTTATTTCTATCTCTTTAAACGACGTCGCCGACCAAAAAGATGCACAGAAAAAAACCAGTACCTCAGCACAATGTGTCTTATTCAAGATGACTTAACTTGCGGTTAATTTGTGCTGGGAAAAGCAGGGTCTGGTGCAGTTATGATGAGATCACTCAAAAAGAGGAGTGGGATTTTCCCTGAGACAAACACAAAGCCTGGTGGGCGGGAGGAACATTTACAAGAGCAAACACACCCAGACTGGCAGGCTAACCAAAGGCAGACTTCGGAAAGCCCCAGCCCAGAGCAGCCGGGAGCCCGCAGTTCTAAAAGGCACCCAACGGCTCCGCTCTGGTTTCCGCGGGTCACAAAAGAATAACGGACACAGTTCCAACGGTGGACCCTAGGTTGCGCGCGCCGCTTCCGCCCGCCGCGGTGGCCCGACCCCGCGCGCCGCACCCCCCCAATTCCCCATCCCCCTCCATACACACATCCCACAGGCCCTGCTGAGCGCGAGGTCTGGCACCCGCTGCGGGCCTAGTCCTCGGCCACTGCTGTTTGTCGACTCCGCCCTACTCACCCGCCGAACCTAAACCAGGAGTCCAGAGCAAACTCCACCAGACAGAAACACAAGCACAGGCATTCTCCTCAGAAAAGACTTTATTGCGCCGACACGGCCACCCAGCGCTCGGCAGTGGCCGCCGGAACCCAACGCTCCGCCAGCAGGCACCACAGCAGCCTCGCGCGCACCCGCAGGTGTCCCTCCCTTCTCACCAGTCTCTAGTTACCGTGCGCCGGGGTCACGCGGACCGCTTGCCCGCTCCCGAGGCGGAGGCTGCAGTGCCGACGCCCAGCTCTCACAGCCGCCCGAACCCAGGAGGCGGTTTGGTTGCTACTGCAAAGCGCCGGGCGGGGTCCACGTGACGCTAAACGCCGTGAGGCGACTGCCGTGGCGCGGAGCTGACGTCACGCGCCCCGGGCCAGCCAGCGCGCGTGAGGGTCGCCCCGCCCCCCGCCCCAGCGGCCCCAATCCAGAAGGAGCCCCCGTGGGTGGGCGGGGCCGCGGCGCCTAGTCCAGCTGTCCGATTGGCCGAGAGGGAAGAGCGAAGGCGCGGGCCAGCGAGTGGGAGCTAGGCGGGGCGGGCCAAGGCCAGTGCGGAAGTCTCGCGAGGCCCGGGTCGAGCGGAGTGTGGCGGCGGCGGCGGCGAGATCTGGGCTCGGGCTGAGGAGTTGGTATTTGTGTGAAGGAGGCGGAGGCGCAGCAGGAAGAGGGAAGCGGCGCGGCGCCGGCCCGAAGGGCGGGAGGAGGCGCGGCCAGGGCGGGCGGCCGAGGCGCGGCCAGCCAGGCGGGGAGCGGGACGAGCTGCGGCCGAGCGCGCGGGGCGCACCGAGCGAGGGAGGCGGGGAAGCCCCGCGGCCGCCGCGCCCGCCCCTTCCCCCGCCGCCCGCCCCCTCTCCCCCCGCCCGCTCGCCGCCTTCCTCCCTCTGCCTTCCTTCCCCACGGCCGGCCGCCTCCTCGCCCGCCCGCCGGCAGCCCAGGAGCGGACGCCGCCGCGGCCGTGGCGGGGCCCGCAGCCATGGCCTCGGGCGACACCCTCTACATCGCTACAGACGGCTCGGAGATGCCGGCCGAGATCGTGGAGCTGCACGAGATCGAGGTGGAGACCATCCCGGTGGAGACCATCGAGACCACGGTGGTGGGCGAGGAGGAGGAAGACGATGACGACGACGAGGACGGCGGCGGCGACCACGGCGGCGGGGGCGGCCACGGACACGCCGGCCACCACCACCACCACCACCACCACCCGCCCATGATCGCGCTGCAGCCGCTGGTGACCGACGACCCGAGCCAGGTACACCACCACCAGGAGGTGATCCTGGTGCAGACGCGCGAGGAGGTGGTGGGCGGCGACGACTCGGACGGGCTGCGCGCTGAGGATGGATTCGAGGACCAGATCCTCATCCCGGTGCCCGCGCCGGCCGGCGGCGACGACGACTACATCGAGCAGACGCTGGTCACCGTGGCGGCGGCCGGCAAGAGCGGCGGCGGCGGCGGCTCGTCGTCGGGCGGCGGCCGCGTCAAGAAGGGTGGCGGCAAGAAAAGCGGCAAGAAGAGTTACCTGGGCGCCGGGGCCGGCGCGGCGGGCGGCGGCGGAGCCGACCCGGGCAACAAGAAGTGGGAGCAGAAGCAGGTTCAGATCAAGACCCTGGAGGGCGAGTTCTCGGTCACCATGTGGTCCTCAGGTGAGTGGCGGCGGCGCGCCGCGGCCCGGGATGTTTTTGTTTTGAAGGGAAGCCATGTTTTATGTGTGTGATGGGCGCCGCCATCTTCTCCGCCCGGGCAAGTATGGCGGCCCCAAAAGATGGCGGCGGCGGGGGCGGCGGGCCGCGAAGATGGCGGCGCGGGGGAGGGGCGGCGGCGGCGGCTAGGCCGCAATGGCGTAGTTTGGGCGAGCGGAAGCTAGAGGCGGCGGCAGCGGCAGGCGAGGGAGGGGTCGCCACGCCCGCGCCAACGGACGCGCCGCGGGCGGGGGGAGAGTGTTGTCCTGCGCTGGGGCCGAGGCCCGGGCCGGGGCTGGGGCTGGGGCTGGGGCTGGGGCCGGGACCGGGCCAAGGCCGGGCGGCGGGCGCTGACGGGGACGCGGGGCGCCGCGGGACGCGCGCCGTTCTTCCGCTGTCCTCTGGGGGGCGTCGCGGCCCCTCCCCGCTGTCCCGGGCCGCGCCCCGTCTCCCCTAGGACCTTCCAGGAGCGGGCGGCGCCGGGCTCCGCGGCTGCTGCCCCGCGGTCACGCAGGCCCGGGCCGTCGCCGCTGCGGGGCGGGACTTGGGCTGCACGTAGGGCTCGCGTGTGCGGGTTCGGCGGCGGTTGCAGCCTGTCACCCGGCGCGCTGTTCGCCCGCTCTGCTCTGCCCGCCGGCGGCGGACGTGTACTGTGGCAGTTTGGTTTCGGCGTGTTCCGAGTGCTGGGCAGAAAGGCTGCGCTGCCTCGCCGGCTCTGGGCGCTCTCTGCCAGAGCAGTGAGAGCCTCTGTAGCCGCTTCCCTTCCCAGGACAGCTGTGCTGGCTTTCCCCAAGCAGAGTGCGCTAAAACAGCGGATGATCTGTTTACTGTTTTAACACTGCTTTCCGAAGGTCAGAAAGAAATCACCTAGGGCAAAAGAACATCGTCGCCCTGTGTAAAATCTTACGGGTTTAGAACTTGGGGAAGGCCGTTGACTGTTGATTTTGTCCTGTCGGTTTCCTTCTGCTGTGTTCACATGCTACCCGACTACCTTAGTTGGGATACTGACAAAACAAAGTAATCCCACTGTAGCTTCTGGCTTTGAAAGGTAGAGCCCCTTAACGCGTGGATGAGTTCTCATTTGGGTGGAGCCCAATAGGTTAGGATTTTTGAGTATTAAAATGTTAAAATTCAGAGGAATGAGTGAAATAGAAGAAAAGGTTGAACAGAAAAGCTGGTTTGGGTGTATCAATAACATAACTAACACTGAATGGGTCTGATTGGGAGAGTAGGGAAGAGATACTGTGGAGCTCTAATAGGGGCGCTGTTCTCATCCCATCTCGGGTTAGAGTCTAAGCAGAGTTAGCAGGAGCCATATGTTTACATGAAAGTAGATTAGCCAATAATCTAATACGCAGATGTTGCCTTCCGTATATTTTGGTAGCTGACAATAGTTTGTGCACTGACGTGTTAAAACCTAAAGCCATGCTTTTCCAGTAATAGAAATGGAAAGTTGGGTTTGGGTTTCAGGTGAATTTGCCGAATTTAGAGTACCATTTAACTGCTCAGGTAAAGATAACTTTAACTTAAGCCGGGTGTGGTAGCAAACGCCTTTAATCCTAGCACTTGGGAGGCAGAGGCAGGCGGATCTCTGTGAGTTCAAGGCCAGCTGGGGCTAACAGGGAGACCCTGTCACAAAAAGACAAAAAAAAAAACCAAAGAAACATACTTTAACTTTGTAAGACCAGGGTGTTCTACATTTTGGGTATTTGATCTCACCAAATTGTTAACCTGCTTTTTCTAGACCAGAAGAACTTGGAAATGTGTGGTATTAATGCAATAGTATTATTGAATTAGCCGGTTTAGGAGAGAGCAGCTAGGGCCAGAGACCTGGCTAATACAAGTTAATTTACAAATAGCACTTGGAAGTCATTTCCCTTATATTCAAGCTGTCCAACTACACTGCTTGGGTTATTTTAACCTATTTTAATGTCCTTTTCTTAAACCTTAATTTCTCACCTGTTACTGAGTAGTCTGCAAAAAAAGGGGTGGTTATTAGTATTTTATGGCAACAACAATGGATGGCCCATTTCTTCAGACGTCCTTACCTTTGTGGCTTGCAGTTTATTACCAAAGAGGAGCTTAGTGCTGTGCTATGCATGCCCAAGTTCAAATTCTGAAAATATATTTTCTCAACTGAAATGAGACAGTGATAAAGAAATCGAAGTAGGTCGGTTCATGTAGTTGCTCTGGTAGGAGTTGATGTCATGTGATCCAACACATGAGTTTCAAATTCATATTGTAGTTTATCAAATTAATTCGTCAGATTGGATGAGCTTGGAAACCACAGATAAAATGCATAAATTCCAAACTTGGGTACCTGAGGTCCTTATAAAAAAAATTGTAGGGTTCTCCCAATCTCCGAGCTCTTCCAGGGCTCCATCCCTATGGACCTCCCTCTGGCATGGCTCTCCCCTATAATCCTATGATAGTAGTTATGATGCCCCCACCCCCTGTCCCTACAGCAGTGAAGCCCCCCCCAGTGACCCTCCAGTCAGGGACCTGGGCTCTGTGCCCCCAGAACTGACAGCTAGTCTTCAGAGATTTCACATGGCTATGGGTAACCCCAGTGAGTTTTTTGTAGATGTTATGTAGAACCCATCTTGGGGTCATGTTGGATCTGTGCCCTTGGCCTGTCCAGTTTGGAGCTCCTCCAAGTGCCTGGGCTCAGCCTGGTGGTTGTTTCCCTACTGTACTACTATAAGGTTATTGCCACTGTGACTCTTTGCCAGCAGTGCCTGGTCCTTCCCCTTCCTCGGGTAGACAGAGACCTTTGGTTATTTTTTAGCTTTTTTTTATATGCCTTTTGGGGGGTTAAAATAGACTTTCTTATATTTGGGGGAGTATTTTTTAATAGACATTTCTTTTATATGAAGAATCCCCATTCCCTGGTCCCTTCAAACCCCAGAATGTGACCACCACCTCCAATTGCCTAGTCAGATCTGTCACTGTGGGTAGGTGGTGGTTAGTGGTACCCTGGGAAGAAGAAGGGGAGGGGTTGGGTATCCTAAACAGCAATCCAGGGAAGCTGCTGGGGTATTTGGCTTTGTTATTGTAGTTGCCTTTGTTATTCTATTTATTTTAGTCACTTGTATAAAACACCGAATAAAGCAATAGAGGCAAACGCAAAGAAAAAATAAAAATAAAAAATTATTTTACAGCTGGGCGTAGTAGCTCATGCCTTTAATCCTAGCACTCCCGGGGCAGAGGCAGGCAGATCTCACAGTTCAAGGCCAGCCGGGGCTACAGAGTGAGTTCCAGGACAGCTGGGGCTACAGGGAGACCCTGTCTCGAAAAGACCAAAAAAAAAAAAAAATTGTACATATAGGGTATTCTTAAGCCACTAGTTACTTGTCTGCACCTCTTGGTTTTTTAAAACAAAACATTGCAGTGGGAGTTAGCATGTCTGGAAAACAAATGTTTTGGATTCTGAGGCCTCTTTCCTTCTGTGCTGTTGCCTGCCTTGAACTAAAGAGGAGCAGCCTTGTGGTGGGCATGTTTTCAGTGAAACAGGAGTAGAGCAGTTATAGTTGTGAGATGTAGAGGCCTGAAGAGATCCACAGAGGTCCCCCCCTAAGAAAATTGCTATGCAGAAAAGTTATGGGGAGACAGAAGATGGGCCAATGAGACATAGTAGCACTCACCTTTAATACTAGCCAGTGCTGTGGAAGCTGAGGCAGGCACATCCCATGAGTTTGAGGTCAGCCAAGGTTACACAAAAACAAAACAGAAAATGAATATGGTTTTCAAACTACAGTTCAGAAGTTCTCTATCATTAGATAATGTGACCATCATCACTTTGGGGGTAGCTTATTTGTGACAGTCTCACTGTACCCCAAATTGTCTATTTTTTTTGTCTTTTTCAGACAGGGCCTCCCTGTAGCCCCAGCTGTCCTGGAACTCTGTGTTTCAGGCTGGCTTTGAACTGCTTTCAGTGCTGGGATTAAAGGTGTGCACCAACACACCTGACCACATCCGGCTTCTTAACCACTATCTCATACTTCCAAACGTCATAGCAGTCAGTCTCTGGAAACTACTAGTCCAGTCACCAACTCTATGGAGACACTTTATAGTGTTTGCCCTATTGTGTCTGAATTAGCATGTTTTCAAAGCCCATCCCATATAGTTCCATGTACCTGGTCTACTTTTATGACTGAATAGTATCTCATGGTGTACTTGATTTAGCAAGACTTTTTTTCATTCTTTTTTGGGGGGTCACTAAAGCCTCCTTAGTCTTAGCATGTTTTCATATTCAGAGTTTTGAATGTTTTTTAATACTCTTACTTGGTTACTTTCAGTCTAAAGTTTATTTGCCCTCCATTGTTAACAGACTAGGACACAGTGTTACGTATTTTTCGTCATTGCTATCATATAGGAGTGAGTAAAGTAACCATCTTTTGGGGGGGGTCTCCCTGTAGCTCTGGCTGTCCTGGAACTAGCTATGTAGACCAAGCTGGCCTTGAATTCACAGAGATTCACCAGCCTCTGCCTCCCAAGTGCTGGGTTTAAAGGCATGTACCACCAGGCCCAGCTTCACTAACCATCTTAAAGCATCTTGTTTTGTGAGAAAACTAGGTAGCTTTAAAGTTTGAATTTAGAATGATTAGAAATTGTGACTTTTAGGCTTCTGATGGATATAATGTTTGGCAGGGATTTATCACTGATACTAAGGTCAAGTTGAAAGAAAACCAAGTATATTAGAGCTTTCCGTGTCTACCTTCAGAACGTTGTTTTGTGGGTCGTGGCCATTTGCCACTTCTCTCTGGTTATCTCTCCTAGATTTTAACCGTGCTGTTTATCACTGACTAGAAATGTCAGAATCATAAATTTCCTTGGAACCAAACCCAAAGAATCCTCCAAAGTGACCCATCATCCCCCTGACCGCATAGGGCAGCCTTCGTCTTAGATCCCAGTCCTGATCTAGTAGTGGTCTGGGAACCTCAGCCTACCAGGAAAGCTTCTGTGACCTTTGACTCCCCTTCAGGTTAACCTTTCCTTTAAGCTCCTCTGGCAATAATTGACCTCCCCCCTTCCCCTAGTAGGAACAGAAAACTCCCTTTCAGGAAAGGTGGGAGTTCCTGTTCTGTCTATTACAGCTAGAATTTCAAAGTGGGGGTGGGGGTGGAGTGAGGAGTGGATAGAAATTTTTAAACTTTCGGAACCATAAATTCTAAAAAAGCAAAAATAACTATGCTGGGCTTGCTCCTAGGGGTTGGTTGCTTAACAAAAGGCATATCTATTTGTTTTTGAAGTCCGGGTAGCCAGTTTAGTCTCTTAAAGCTGGGAAACATGTGCTTATAACAGGTTATTAGCAGAGCAGTTACTACGCTCAACCTCTCTTAAGATCTGCATTCTTTTGTTTAATTCTGCCTCTGGCTCAGGTGACCAGTTCTGTGTTCTTGGAATAAGAGTAAGCAAAAACGGAAATGTCATAGTTTCAAGCCCTGAAATATTTACTAATAGGCTGTGTTACAGTTTATCAAAAAAGTACTATATCTTGCAATTTTTTTCCTGTGTGTGTGCTTCTGATATGCAGTGTATCTGTGCTTCCTGGGGGGGGGTGTCCTCCCTGTAGCCCCAGCTCACCTGGAATTCACTGTGTAGACCAAGCTGGCCTTGATCTGACAGAGATGTGCCTCTGAGTGAGCTTTGAGCTCCCAACAAGCCACCTTCCTCTTTTTTGGGGGGGGGTGGGTGTTTTTTTGAGACAGGGTCTCCTTGTAGCCCCAGCTGTCCTGGAACTCACTCTGTAGACCAGGCTGGCCTTGAACTCACAAAGATCTGGAGTGCTAGGATTAAAGGCGCCCACCACCCCACCAACCTTCCTCTTTTGAGACTGGGTTTCTTTCTCACTGAGCCTAGAGCTAGGCCTATGGCCAGTAAGCCTTGTCTCCATTTCCTGGAGCCTTGGGTTGGTTGTTTTTTGTGTTTATTTTTGTTTTTGTTTTTGGTCTTTTTGAGACAGGGTCTCCTTGTTAGCCCCAGCTGTCCTGGAACTGGTCATGTAGACCAGGCTGGCCTTGAATTCTGAGATCTGCCTGCCTCTGTCTCCCGAATGCTAGGATTAAGCCATTGCTACTCACACCCGACTGACATTGTTTTTGTTTTTAACATGAGTGCTGAAATGCACTTAGGTCCTCATGCTTGTCTAGCAAGTGCTCTTTACTCACCGAGCCAGTTCTTCAGCCCCTGGTTTTTTGTTTTAAGATGTACTTGAAAGGTAGCTCAGTTTGGACGCTAAGCTTTATTTTGTATTTTTGAGACATGGCTCCCTGAAGCCCCAGCTGGCCTGGAACTCACTATGTAGACCAGGCTGGCCTGGAACTCCCCAGAGATCCAACTGCCTCTGCCTCCCAAGTGCTGAGTTTAAAGGTGTGCAGCACCATGCCTGGCTAGATTTTTTTTATTATTTGTTTTTGGTCTTTTTGAGACAGGTTCTCCCTATAGCCCCAGCTGTCCAGGAAGTAAGTACTTAGACTAAGCTGGCCTTGACCTCACAGAGTCCACCTGCCTCTGCCTCTGCCTCCTGAGTGTTGGGATTAAAGGCCTGTGCCATCATGCCTGACTAGATTATTTTTGTGTATGCATGTTTGCCTGCATGTGTGTACATGTACTAGTGTGTGTAAGGCCTGTGGAGGCCAGAAGAGGGCGTCAGATCTTCTGGATTGGAGTTAAGAATGGGGGCTGGAGAGATAGCCTAGTGGTTAAGAGCGCCGACTGCTCTTGCAGAGGACCCAGGTTCGATCCCCAGCACCCACATGGCGGCTGAGAACCGTCTGAAACTCCAATTCCAGGAGAACTCCAGTTCCAGGGGAATCCAACACCCTCTTCTGACCTCCTCGGCATTGCACGAACATCACGGGTGCACAAACTTGCATGCAGACAGTACATTCATACACATAAATAAATAAAATTAAAAAAAAAAAAAAAAAGATGGTTAGCCACCAGGAAATTATAGGGCGATTTGGGTGTTAACTGGTATGTTGTTATACCCTTCTTAAAGTTAGACTTTTAATTGTAGTTCTTAAGGCAGACCATTTTCTAAGTACCATTATGCTTTTTTGCAATGTCGAGGATCTAACTAGGGCCTTGCATATGCTATCAAAGTGCTCTCCTGGGGGCTGGAGAGATGGCCTAGCGGTTAAGAGCACCAGCTGCTCTTCCAGAGGTACCAGGTTCGATCCCCACCCACCACATGGCAGCTGAAAACCGTCTTTAACTCCAGTTCCAGGGAATTCGAGACCGCTTCTGACCTCCGAACATTGCACAACACTGGTAGTGCACAGAGTACTCTAAATAGATACTAGTAACATTTATATCACATACGCATAAGTTATATACATAAATAATATATCATAACTAAAACGTTGCAGGCTGGGCCTACTCTAACTACCTCAGCCTATTATCTATACAGCCTTATTGATCTATCTTTTTCATAGTGTGTAAACAGGACAATGTTTAAGAGATTATTTTAATTTGTTTAATAATGTAATTTTGATGCTATAATTTCATGGGGAGATATGTGTATGAATGTACTTTTCT
>VZQC01007008.1:1132161-1166682 GCA_009823505.1 Rhizomys pruinosus | reverse complement strand
AGCAGAGCTCAAGCTTCTCATTTGTGCTTACAGATAATGCTAATACCTATACAGTCGTCAATTCGTACTACAAGATGCAACTGGAGGTAATTTTGGCAAGAGGGGAGAAAAGATGAATGAGGGTTATTTCAATCAGGTGGGTGGGTCAAACAACAGAGCAGAAGTTAACAGCCAAAACAGGAAGCACAGGCAGGGAGATGTGCCTCTTCTTCTACCCGCCCTGCCTGCTCAGTCATCTGGCCATAGCACAGCAGTGTTGGGTATACCCTGCCCTAGGCTCAGGGCTTTTCTCTAGAGATGAATGGGAACGGCCATCACTTGCAAATGCATTATCCCATGTCTAGGATGCTCCTACGTCACCCAGGAGAAAATGCTGCTGCCCTATAGCATCTTAGCATGAAATTCTGGATCCTGGGGCTGGAGAGATGGCCTAGCGGTTAAGAGCGCCGACCGCTCTTACAGAGGACCCGGGTTCGATCCCCAGCACCCACATGGCGGCCGAGAGCCGTCTGAAACTCCAATTCCAGGAGAACTCCAGTTCCAGGGGAATCCGAGACCCTCTTCTGACCTCCGCGGCATTGCACGACACGGGTGCACAAACCTGCATGCAGACAGTACATTGATACACATACCGAAATAAAAAAATAAAAATAAAAAGGTAAGGAAATCAACACACTTGAGACCAACATTTATGTCTTGGCCTGCATAAACTTCAGCATTCTTTCAAAAAGAAAGATGGGACTGGAAAGATGGCTCAGTGGTTAAAGAGTACTGGGTTTACTTTCAGGTAACCACTTGGTGGCTCACAACTGCTTGTAACTCCATTCTAGGAAATCTGATGCCCTCTTCTGGCCTCCACGGGCACCAGGCACACTTGCTGAGCTTGGTGGTGATGCCCTAGCATCAGAGATCTGCATAGAGTGTTCGAAGCCAGTCGAGGCTGTGCAATGAGACCCTGTCTCTTGAGAAAGGGGGAGAGCCTGCCTGCCTGCCTGCCTTCCTCCACATCATAATAAGACTGTTTTGTTGTTGTTTTTCACCATAGTGTCATGTTTCCCATTGGAGTCTTGGAACTGCTAGAGCTGTCTAAGAAATAATAAAACTTGAAATGTTACCTAAAATTTCTCATTTTCCATGTTCCTTATTGCTTACTGTAGTGTTGAGCTCAGCATTCTTTAGAATTCTTGAGAACAGATAGGCCTGGTGGAGACCTTATTTCATCAGATTCTTGGAGTTCCAGCTTCAGGGGTATAAAATTGAAGGAGAAAAACTACTAGATTCAATGAAATGGAGCATTATGAGTGTGACTGTTACATGTGTGAACGCTTGCCTTTAAAATCATACTTTGTGTGTGTGTGTGGTGGTGCTCATCTTTAATACCAGCACTCCAGAGGCAGAGGCAGGGGCAAATGGATCTCTGTGAGTTAAAGGCCAGCCTACAAAGTCTACAAAGAGTTCCAGGCTAACAAGGGCTACATAGTAAGACCCTGCCTGAAAGGGGAGGGTGGGTGGTATTAGGGGTTTGCTTTTGTTGCTGTTTTTATTGTGTTGGGGATGGATCCCAGGGTCTCATGTAGGGTGGGCAAACTCTACCACTGAGTTGCATCTTCAGCTCTACTTAAAGTCCTTGATTTATGTGATGAATATATTTTAGTAACCTGAATAAATAGCACCAAAGGCATATTCAGGTCTTAATTCTTGGAATCTGTGTTGCTTTATTTACACAGCTGATTAAGGTTCTTGAGATGGAGAGATGATCCTCGATTATCCAAGTGGCCCCTAAATATAATCACACAAGTGTCCTTGTAATTACCTGAAGAAGTCAGAGGGAATGGAGCCCCAGAGAGTAAAGAAGGGGGGGGTGATTAGAAAGTTAAAAGGTTGAAGTGATGGTGGTTGTGCATTGGTCATGAGCCAAGGAATGTAGCAAGCCCCCCATTTCTTGAGAGAATCCACATAGTGGATTTTGAATCTTGATCTCCAGGACTGTAAGGTAATAAAGAGGTCATGTCTAAGTCACCAGATTGATAGTAGGTTGTTAGAGTGGTGACAGGAGAGACTACTGTGTACGCCATTGCCTACAAGTAGCTGGTAAGACTGTTATATAGTACAAAGTGTGATCATTTTCAAACAACCTGAGACTGTTCTCCTTAAACAGGAGGAGGGTGGGAGAAAATAGGGATTTGTTTGCACATTCAGAAACAATTGTTGACATTTTAACATGCTACCAACTAGCCTTATAAAGTAGGTTGAATTCTTACTATTTAACAGATGAGAAAACAAAGTAAGGCATGCTGGAGTGGCAAGAACAAAAGGCCTTGGGAGAAAGAGGCCTCATTCTGGGTATTGGAGAATGGGCTGGGCCATGAGAAGAGGCAGGCAAGAGAGGAAGGTTGTGTTTATTCACTGCCTTTTATCAGGGATGGAATAAAGCTGCGAGAAAACCTGTTTGGTTGGTGTGGGGTGGGCAGGGGAAGACTCCCCTTTGACTTAAGGACTTGTCTGGTGATCCTAGCCTTTCCATGTACTTCCTTAATTAGTCTTTTATGCTGTTTTCAGTCTCTTGCTTGACATCTCAAGTTAAACTGGAACTGGTTATTGCTTTAGTAACAGGAGGGAATTGAACAGCCAGGAAACAGATGGGGAGGGACTAGTTTATTATACCTAAGCAGAAAGAGGATGTTTTGTAAATGAATGAATGGATTGCCCTGCCCACTTATAGATGGTATTGCATACTTTGTTTCCCATGCAGCTGCATCTTAGGCTACTTAACTCTGTTCCAGGTAGTCTGGTTTCTGGCCACAATGTTAGCACAGGACAGATAGTTTTTGTTTTGTTGTTGTTGTTGTTGTTGTTGTCGTTGTTGTTTTAATGTGTATGAGTGTACTGTCTGCATGTAAGTTGGTGCACCCGTGTCGTGCAATACCGAGGAGGTCAGAAGAGAGTGTCGGATTCCCCTGGAACTAGAGTTAAAGACAGTTCTTAGCCTCCATGTGGGTGCTGAGAATTGAACCCGGGTCCTCTGCAAGAGCAGTCAGCACTCTTAACTGCTGAGCCATCTCTCCAGCCCCAGGACAGATAGTTTTAACATGGGTCTTGGAACAGGACACTTCTGCCACTGCACTCTTTTCACTCAGAATCTTTGCGTTTTCAGCCCTTTACCAAATAGGAATTCTGAGATCTGGCCTTAATTTTCCTTACCCAATGGGATCTGAGCTAACAGTGCTTTTAAAGGAAATGATAGCAATGAACATCTAACAAGGGTGTCCAACTTGCAGTTGGGGGGCGGGGGCGGTGGCGGTGGCACATGTGTCCTGCCCAGTATAGCTATAAATGGGGCTCAACACATTAGTTTTTTGTGGGGTTTTGTTTGTTTTAGTCTTTTTGAGGCAGGGTCTTCCTGTAGCCCTGGCTATCATGGAACTCAACTATGTAGACCTGGCTGGGCTGGCCTGGAACTCAAAGAGATCTACTTGCCTCTGCCTCCCAAGTGCTATGATTAAAGGCATGCGACACCACTGCCTGGGCTTGTGGCTCAACACATTTGTAGATGACAATGTCAAAAAGATTGGACACTCCTGGTTCTGGTACTTGTTTTTTGTTGTTGTTGTTTGTTTGTTTTTGTTTTGTCTTTTTTAGTCAGGGTAGCCCCAGCTGGCCTGGAACTTAGAGTGATCTGCCTGCCCCTGCCTCCTGAGTGCTGGGATTAAGAGCATGTGTCACCATGCCCTGCGAGGTAGCATTAAGTTGTTGTTGTTGTTGTTGTTGTTGTTGTTGTTGTTAACTTCTAGAAGAGTTTATTTTGGGTTATAGTACTAGAGGGTAAAAGTCTATAGTGGTGGGAAGGCATGGAAGAAGCAGCAAGAACAGGAGGCTGAGAGTTCACATCTCAGCCACACACACAGAAAGCAGAGGTGGACAACAATCTCAACAAAGCTATAAAACCTCAAAGGCCACTGTGAGTGGCATGCTTCTTTCAGCAATGCTGAACCCCCTAAATGTTCTATAACCTACCCAATCAGCACCATTAACTGGGGTCCAAGCATTCAAATGGACAAATCTCTTTTTTTTTTTTTTTCTTTTTGGTCTTTTTGAGACAGGGTCTCCTGTAGCCCCAGCTGTCCTGGAACTCGCTCTGTAGGCCAGGCTAGTCTTGAACTCACAAAGATCCTCCTGCCTCTGCCTCCCAAGTGCTAGGAGTAAAGGCGTGCGCCACCATGCCCGGCTGGTAACAATTTTTAAACTAGATTTGGGTCATTTGCATTTTGAACATGGTTTTCCTAGGTTCGTGTGCAGTATCACCCCATTGTACTCAGCAGAAATCAATAGCATATTTGAAATTCAAAGTGGATCAGCCAACATCCACATCTGTTCAGCAATTTCTTTTTTTAAACTTCTCTTATTTATTTTTGTATGTGTATGAATGTACTGTCTGCATGTAGGTTTGTGCACCCGTGTCGTGCAATGCCGTGGAGGTCAGAAGAGAGTCTTGGATTCCCTTGGAACTGGAGTTCTCCTGGAATTGGAGTTACAGACGGTTCTCAGCCACCATGTCGGTGCTCTTAACTGCTAGGCTATCTCTCCAGCCCCAGCAATTTTAGTATTAATTATGAAACTAAGAGAATGTCTAATACTATCCAGTGCAGAAAGTCTGGATGTGGTTGGTGCATGCCTGTGGCCAGCCCCAGTACTAAGGAGATGGAGGAGGGAGGATCACCAGAACAGAGGACAGCCTGGTGTCAGTGTCCACATAGCAAGATACTGACATAACACCAAAAAAAAACCCAAAAACTTTTCAGTTAGCCTTAAACTTTGAGTTTTCCTGTTCTCCCAAGTAAGCTGCAATTACACCTATGTGCTTCCACCATGCCCAGCTAAGAGTAAAAGTCATGATTGAACTTGAGTATGCATGAAGCTTACGGGGGGTAGAGGGTGCTGGAGGTATTTGTTCTGCCACTGAGTCACACCCAATAGCCCCTCAGATTTTAATACAGTAATAGAAAAGGAAAACAGAATGGGGAGGAGCCTGGAGAGATCATCGCTCAATGGTTAAGAGCCTGGCTGCTCTTGCAGAGGAGTCTGTTTGGGTTCCTGACCACTGAGCCATCTCTGCAGCCCCTATACATGTTTTTTGACATGTGTACTGAGGTCATGCTTACATAGCAAGCACTTAACCAGCTGAGCTGTCTGCCCAGCCCCTCCTGAGGGTTCTTTATATTTTTATTTATTTAAAGAATATTTTTATTCTTTGAGAATTCCATACAGTGTATTTTGATCATATTTCTCCCAACTTCTCCCAGATCCACCCCTACTCCCTACCTACCCAACTTACCCCCATGAGATCCAATTTGTGTTGTCCAAATATTCTTGATTGTGGATCCTGAGTGGTCCTCCCAGGGGTCATACCCTCAGGTTCTTTATATTCTTAGTATATTAAGAATTTAGCTTCAAAAAGTATTTTCTTTGGGCTGGAGGCTGTGGCTCCACAGAACACTTGGCAAGGAAGGAGTGTTGACTTCTTAATTTCCCCCACCAGAGGCAAGCCCTTGTAGGCTGCTTTATTAATGGCTGTTCCCAGTGCCGAACATCTGTGAGGTCCCCAACTGTTAGTACGTGTTGAACAAGGGTTAGTCTAGCCTGTGATTTCTTTGTGCTGAGGCTTTGACACTTAAGACAACTCCAGACACATCTTTGCAGTGGATTGAATTTATGTGCTTCTGTGCTGCTAGTTTCATAATTTGGAGCCCTAACCACATTGTGATGGGTTAGAAGGTGGGGCCTTTGGGAGGTGATAGAAATCTGGGAGTTGGAGCTTTAGTGAGGAGATTAATGCCTTAGAAGACTAGGGGACACTTCAAGTCCTCTGAGTGAGGATGGGGTATGAAAGAAATGTAGAAGACATTCAGTATAAGGTAATTTAGTGTGTGTGTTTGTGTGTGTGTGTGTGTGTGTGTGTGTGTGTGTGTGTGTACACACGCGCGCGCTTGGCTAGAATGTATAAGACACCTTTAACAATTTGTTTGGGGGGGTAGTCGTGGTTCTTGGCTATGGTTGGTTGGTTTGTTAATTGAGACTGGGTATCAGGTATTCTAAGCTGACCTCAAACTTGCTATAATAGCAGTTGATGCATGAACCTCCCCAAAAAGAATGGTGGAAACAAGCTTTGTGTGGTGACTCACACTGATAGTCTGAGTTTGGGAGCTTGAGGCCAGTCTGAGGTACCTAACATTGTCTATAAAGGAAGGAGGTGAGTGGGATGGATTAGCAGGTAAAGGTACTTACTACAAGCAGATAACCTAAGTTTGGTCCTAGTAACCTATAAGGAAAGAACCTACTCTTGAGTGTTGTCCTCTGCCTACTTTATGTGCACATATAATGCTTTAAAACTTTAAAAAGAAGGACGGAAGTTGGTTCAGGTGGCACACTTAAGGCAGAGGCCAGTGGATGTGTTCAATGCCAGCCAGAGCTACACAGTGAGACATGATCTCAAAATAACAATAGTGGAAGTAGAGAGGTATTAAAGTTTTGATTTGTTTATCTTTAGCTTACTGAGAATGTTGAACTTGATAATGATTGCTTGAGTCTTATGAACCAACCATGTTCTTTATCTTTGATGTACTAGCTTTGCTTTGATGTAGAAAGTTATGGGTAGTTTGTGTTGGTGCTGTCAGCTGTAAAGTTTTGCTTGTTTCTGGATTGAATCTTGTGAACACAGGTGGAATGGTAATAGAAGGTAAGAGTTGAGCAAGCCTTTTTATACTTTTGGAAAATGTTGGATTCCTGTTCTTTGTGAAACATAATCTAATGGACGAACAGAAAATGTTAGCATTTGAAATTAAGAGAGCACCTGTTTTCTGTTTTAGGCGCCGTAGCTGAAGACTATTTTTTTAGCCCCTGGGTGGTGCTTCTACTCCAGCTTGAAGCAAGACCAACAAAAATCCAAAACAGAATGACTTAGAAGGTCTGCTTATCAGGAAGTAATCTAAGACTTTAAGAATGTTGAGGCTAGGCCAGGTGGGGGCTACATTTAGAAGGGAAATAGGATCAATGAGGGGAGCTTATTGAATGCCTCCTACATGACGCATTAGAACTAATCTTTGAGAAAAATAAGCTGGTTGGAATAGGGATGTACAAGGGAAAATTGGAAGCAGTAACCTGACTGAGATGCCCAGTGAGTATAGGCACTTGCTTCCCAGCCTTACCTGAGTTTGTTCTCGAACTCCCCAAGTTTTCTGACCTCTACATTTGGGTGCCACATTAACAACTATATAGTTGAACAGACCTTGAACTCACTATGTATTCTAACTGGCCTCAAACTGGGTATCTTGCCTCTGCCTCCTGAGTTACTAGGAAATACGGGTTGTGTCACCATGCCTGGCTATGGGTGCTTTTAAACTTGTATTTGAGAGGATAGTAAGACTGTTCGGTGCCTTATATTCTCTGAGGAAGGCTCTTTGTGCCAAAACTTGGGCTCAAAACTCACTGACTTCCTGCTTTCTTGGAGCTTAACATCTAGAAGGACAGGCCACGAGGATACACAGGTATTCATATTATCACCCATGGATTCTGACAACTGCAGAAAAAAAGCCAATGGGCTATACGGTGTGTTGGAGAAGGGAACAAGGACGACTGAGGCTGGAGGCTCACTACTGAGGTGCAAAATTGGGAAGTCAGAATTTAGCTGGCAACACTGACCTCGTGTAGTTAATAGGTTCTGTGATGGGTAAAGGCAAAACTCTGAGAATCCAGGTAGAAGAGAAGAGTAAGCCTGCAGAGTGGTAATGAGACACCGATAGGGAGCTGTAAAACAGGAAGGTAAATTCTATGGGCCCTGACACCGAAGACTCTGTTGACCTAGGAGAAAAATCAGGAGTTGGAAGATTAAGGACAATGAGTGGTTCAGAAGTTGAGGTGGTAGCTGTAAATAAGCTGCTGAAGATGCTAGGGAAAGCAGTTCTTATACTTTTAAAATGTATTTACTCAGTTAAGATGATCACTCTCATGTGTTTCAGATGAGAAAAAAGATATTGACCATGAGACGGTGGTTGAAGAACAGATCATTGGAGAGAACTCACCTCCTGATTATTCTGAGTATATGACAGGCAAGAAACTCCCTCCCGGAGGGATACCTGGCATTGACCTTTCAGACCCTAAGCAACTGGCAGAATTTGCTAGGTAAGTTATAAGAGCTTTCTTTTCTTTTTATTTGTAGAAAGTGCTTGAATCTTGCCAGCTGTATTTCACATGCCCAAGTGATAGTGATGGTTTGTATTCTTTCTCTAGGGACACTTTTGAAAATGAGAGCAGCCAGTCTTATTTTTAGTAGTAACTGCTGTCAATGTGTGAGTGGCAGCATTTTAGATCCTTGTGGACAGTAAGGTGAGGCACTTAACTGGTGTTGATTGGGAATAAACAAAGTTAGTTGCACATGATTTGTTTTGAGGTAGGTGTCTGTACATTGCCTCCATGGGTCTTTGTTAGATTTTCTTGTGTGTTGCACTTTGCTAGGGTCTATCTGGGATGCTCCCAGCTGAATATAGCACTTATTTTGCCAGTTCATGTTTTGGCATCTTGGTGTAGGTCCAGTGTTTTGTTAATTTACTACCATAACAGACTCAGATCTTTATGGTTAGGACTCCTGTGATTGTCCAAGCTGAGCGGTCACGCTCTGTCTACATTCGCTAGTCCTTATTTTGTCTAAAACAGGCTGGATTCCTACAGAAGCCTCTGCTATTGGTGTTAGTAGTTTTTAGTGTTGTTAGACAGCTTTTATAAGGACATGGTAGGGGGAAGCCCTTATCTCCCAGTCAAGAACTAGTCAGGAGTGGGTAACACTTACCACTTACTACCTTAGTTTCCCCATTTCTCAAGTCCCACTGTGTTTTGATAAAGGAAATGCTTGGGTCTTTCCCTGAGGAACTGTAGGTGTAAGATGTACATAGCTTAATTTATTCCTAGTTTGTTACAGATTAGCAAAGTTGAAGCTCTGTGCTTTTGTTAATGACACTGTATTTCAACCTTCATTGCTATTCATAATTTCAACTGAAATTATGCAAATCATAAGGCCTCCCCCTTCCCAAAATAATTCTAAAAGTAAAAAATTTGTAGGATGCAGAGTTGGTGGTGAGAGAGGGCTGTTTGGGGCAAAAGGAACCAAATTCTTTGGCAGTGTTTAATAGTGTATGATCCTATAGTTAACCAGCTTGCTCTTGTGTGTTCAGAACTAAGGATACAGAGATGGAATAGAGACAATAAACTGTGTTGCAGACAGGGTGGAAATTTGACTTGAGCCATGATGAACCTAGGGTTTTAATGATAGTCTCACTATGTAACCAGGCTGTCCTGGAACTTACTTTGTATCCCAAGCTGGTCAACATTCTCCTGCTTCACCCTTGGGATTAACAGGTATTCACCACCATACCTGGCTTAAACCAAGTTTTGATAAATAGAAATGTGGCTTCCATGCTGGGGTCTCCAAGCCGGAATGGCATGGCATATAGTAGAAAGTACAGGTGTGTGATACACAGATGCTCAGGAATTGGGGTGCTCGAGTAGGGTGAATGGAGTTAGGATAATTTGGAACTAGATAATAAAGGGCCATGAATACTGGCCAAAGGGGTATGGCCTTTTTGCAGAGGGCAGCTGCCAAAGACTTTTGAGCAGGGAGGAAGAGCTTTTGTCAGATTTCTGTGCAGCTAAGTCCAGGATGAGTTGATCACAGGTCCCCCCCTTCTTGAGAACAGAAAGCCAGGGCACACATTACTGATGGAAAATAGCTCAGCCTCTAGGTACCACATAGCCATCCATTTGTTACATTTCAAAACACCAACAATCAGGAACCCAGAGAGAAAAGTAATTTGCCTGAAGGATGGGGTCATGAGGGACATGACCACTGTAGGTGGAAGGAAGACACAGCAACATTAAAAGTGACAGCTGGGTGCTGTGCTTGGGAGACAGAGGAATCCGTGGCCATTGGGGTCTACATAGTTGAGACCTTATCTCCAAAACAGAAGAATAACACTTAATGCTAATCATCGAAGTCTTGTTCTTATTATTTAACCCAGGGCTTCACGAATGCTCCTCTGCATATGCCACAAAACAACAGCCCAGCCTATAGGCAGTGTTTTTGTTTTTTAACATTCTTTTATAATCAGACTATTGAGGATTTCATTCTGTGTTAGAATCAGGTGTCATCTTGCTCACCTTGCCAGTGTAAAGAATAAAGGTTGCACTGAAGTGGGCAAAGGCCCCATAGTTAATGACTGGACCTTTTTTGTTTGTTTGTTTGTTTGTTTGTTTGTTTGTTTTTAAGGGATTCTACATTATAATGACACAGTTGTTTGCAGATAACATTAATGTTACTCAGTTTGTCATACAATTAGATAACTGGTGCATTTTGCAAGTATCTATGTCCAAATTTTGAAACGACTGAACTCTTGACAGGAGAATACCAAGTAGGGCACTAAGTTTCACGCTGTCAGGGATTAGACCATGAATCCTCTACCAGTTGTGATCCACAGAACTTGTTCTTTTGGCCTCCCTCCTTCCTTTTTGCTTTGTGACTGGAAGGTCACATTTGAGCTCTCTGCTCTTTAGCCTATGACAGAGACTTCTGTGATTTTCTCTCCATGTCTGAAGTGTCGTATTCAAGTGGACAGGTATGTGAGAAACAATGACTTCCCTAATGCAACAAGCCTAGTGTTATCACTTACACTTTTTATCCCAGCACAGGCGGTGGATCTCTTGAGTTTGTTCTATGCCAACCAGTACTACTGATGAAACCCTCTCATAAAAATTATCAAAAAAAGAAACAATGACTTTGATTTGAAAGCCTTGGTCTTGAAGTTGGAGGTTAGAAGTGCTTGCCTAGAGCTTGGAGAGGTGGCTCAGTAGTTGAGAACACTGACTGCTCTTGGAGAGGATCCCAGTTCCTAGCACCCACATGGCAGCTAACAACCAATTGCAGGGGATCTAGTGCCCTCTTCTGGCCTCTGCAGCCATTGCTCTCATGTGGTGCACTTAAATACATGCAAGTAAAACACACAAAATAAAAATAAGGAAGGTTTCTCTAGCTAACATCCAGGAAGCCCTGGGTTCACCAAATAAATCAGGTATGGTACCTCAGACTCTAAGCAAGGTGCTCTATGTTTCATCCCAGTGCTTAGGAGGTGGAAACAGGAAGATCAGTTTATATCTTTCTTTAGAAATCCTATAGTCTGGGCTGTGGGGATAGTGCAGCTGTTAAAAGGCTGAAGCTAAGAACTGCAAAAAAAAAAAAAAATCCTATAGTCTAAGCCTGGCATGGTATGTGCATATCTGTATGCAATCCCAGCACTTGAGAACTAAGGTAGGAGGGTCATGTTGGATTACTCACCATCATGGACTCCATAACAGCCCTATGCTTGCAGAATGTAGCTGGGTGGCACAGGAGGCTGTTCTAGCAGCCGTAGCAGGACATAATCACTGATGGTGCTGATCTGGGCTTATTTTCATTAGGTCATTGTTATGAGACTGTAGCATCTCTGCTTGGGACTTTGTGTATACAGAGAGCTCTGGTCAAATTGTGCCAGAAGATTCCTGCAAGCATGAGTTGTGAAAAGTCTTTATGGTGTTGGAATGATACTGTAAATCCAATGTTCACGTTGCAGGGGAATATATAGATATACATGGTGCCCAGTTTTATTACAGTAGAAAATTGCCAAGAGGGGGGTGTGTGCCTTTCTGCTTCTGGTGGTTTGTTTGTTTCAGTCTCTCAATCCTTTCGATTACCCAGAACCTTCTGGATTGTTTAGCTCAAATAGCATAATCTTTTAAAATAATGAACTCATTTTTCCAGGTGTCATTTCTAGAGTGTCTTATGTATACCGTCTTTTAATTTTCACGACTCTAATGCAGGGATCATTACACCCGTTTACAGAGTAAGAAATTGGGCCGAGAAGTTGAGTAGTTTGTTTGCTCAAGGTCATGCAGCTAGTAGGAACCAACTCCAAGCAACACATCTGTCCTGTCTCCTTTGTGATACTTACACTGTTGTCTTCTTTTCTGGGTCTGTAAAGTCTCTAGTGAAAAACTCATCTAGTTACTTCTAAGCACTTTTAAGCAGTATTGATTCCCATTCTTTACTTGGGTGACAAAGCACTTTGGTTTCTAAATCAAAGCACTCTAGTGCTTCCTTAGAAAGATGACCTCAAGCCAAGTGTGGCTCACGCCTTTAATTCCAGCATTCAGGAGGCAGAGGCAGGCGGATTTCTGAGTTCCAGGACAGCTGGAGCTGCAGGGAATCTCTGTCTCAAAAAAGAACCAAAAAAAAAAAAAAGAAAGTTAACCACTCTTTATTTACTTAAGGACAAGTTTTCCAAGCTGCAGTTAAGCCTTCCTTTGAAACTCTTTGACTCTAAGATTTGTCCAAATGCAGATTTTCATCTTAAAATTAATACTATTCACACACATTTTAAGAATGTATTTTATGGGGCTGGAGAGATAGCCTCTTGCAGAGGACCTGGGTTCGATCCCCAACACCCACATGGCGGCTGAGAACCGTCTTTAACTCCAGTTCCAGGGGAGTCCAACACCCTCTTCTGACCTCCGAGGTGTGTGTTGCATGATACAGGTGCACAGACCTACATGCAGACAGTACATTCATACGCGTAAAAAATAAGGGCCGGGCGTGGTGGCGCACGCCTTTAATCCTAGCACTCAAGAGGTAGAGGCAGGTGGATCTTTGTGAGTTCAAGGCCAGCCTGGTCTACAGAGTGAGTTCCAGGACAGCTGGGGCTACAGGGAGACCCTGTCTCAAAAAGACCAAAAATAAATAAATATAAATAAAAATAAAATGTGTTTAAAAAAGAATGTATTTTATGATTTTTATTTTATGTGTATTGAGTGTATTGCCTGCATTTGTGTATGTGCACCCATGTCATGCAGTGCCCGTAGAGGACGGAGGAGGGCCTCAGAACTGGAATTGGAGTTTCAGGCGGTTGATAGCTGGCAAGTGGATACTGCAATTTCTATCCTCTGTCCTCTGCAACAGCACCGAGTGATCTTAACCACTAAGCCATTTATTTGTCCAGCTCCTCTTTTTTGAGAGTTTTCCTGTAGCCCCATTTTTAAATTATTAATACTTGAGAAATAGCATTTCGTGAATAACTTACTTTTCATGTTGGCCTAACCTCCAGGTGGTACCATAAGTAGCACCAATCTCCTGTCTACTCTGAACTGACCCAGCCCCAAATGCCAGGCTTTACTGACATTTAAGGTGACAGAGGTTGGTGTGGTGGTGCACACATGTAACCCTAGCACTTGAGTGGAAGCAGGAGCTTGAGGCTAGCTGCCCCCACCCCTTGTTTTTGTTTTTCTTTTTTAAGGACAACAAAGGCTAGTTAAAATCCTATAAACAATAGGCATTTAGGTAATGCTTGGTAACTGTAGTGATAATCTGTTTACAGCTAAGATTGGGAAGGGGCCACATTGAGAATGCTCTGATTTGAAGTAGAAGGCAGCCTTAACAGAGCCCCTGGAGATCAGTGACATTAGTTCATCTGGACTGCTGGGTGTATGGAAAGTCAGCCAGATGATGTCATGAGTTGGGTTTTATAATGTAAGGATGGGGTAGTCCTTTCCCCAGATCTGGGTGAGAAGAGGAACATTTGGGGCCTTTGTTATTTGAGAGATACCAGAAGTAATCTTTAGTGATGAAAGATGGATTAATTAAATTAGCTCTTGTTCAGGAAGCAGTAGGAGATGGCAGGACTAAAGCTAAAAACTCTTAAAAGATTTAAATACTTTGGTTTATCTAGGAACTCAACGCAGATTTGTAGGGGATATTTGGAAAGAAAGTTTTCATTAAAAAGGCGGGGCTGGAGAGAGATGGGTCAGTGGTTAAGAGCAGCAACTGCTCTTGCAGAGGACCTGGGTTCAATTCCCAGCACCCAGGTGGTGCTGAGAACCATCTTCAACTCCAGTTCCAGGGGAATACGACACCCTCCTCTGACCTCCGCTGCATTGCAGGACACGGGTTCACTCAGCTGCATGCAGCCAGTACACTCATACACATTAAATTTAAACACACACACACACACACACACACAGAGGTCACTTCCATGGAAGTAGGTAGTGACCAACTAAGCAGGCTGTGTGATCAGTACCTTTACACAGGGTTCTACTTGCTTTACTCGAATTGTCAGGGTTTGTGTCTCATTGGAGTGCCCAAGCATGACCCAAAGCAAAACCAGAAATTGTTTAAGCTGGCTGTGTCAGCACAAGCAGGAGAATAATGAGTTTAGGGAATCCTGGGCTTTGCATAGCAAGACTATCTCAAAAACAAAGTAAAATAAGTCCTATGAAAATCAGTATGAGAGAGTGGCTTTACCTATGAACTAGCCAGTGCTCACTTTACATGGGTATAAATTCTGTCTTAAAAGGATTTTTATATGAGGTTTAAAAGTCATAATATCCCAAAGCCAGGGTGGGGCATAGTGGCTCACGCCTTCAATTCCAGCACTCAGGCAGAGGCAGGGGGGGTCTCTGGGGAGTTCCAGGCCAGCTATGGCTATGAAGACTCTGTCTCAAAAAACACCCCCCCCCAAAAAAAAATCCCAAAGCCAGGTGTGTGGCACATGCCTGTAATCACAAAGGCAGGCAGATAATGAGTTTAAGGCCAGCCTGATTTACAGAGCCAGTGCCAGGCTGCATAGTAATATCCTGTCTTAAAAATATGTCTATATAAAAACTGGGAGTGGTGGTGCATGCCTTTAATCTCAGCACAGAGAAGTAGGCAGATCTCTGTAATTTCAAGGCCAGGCTTGTCTGCAGAGCAAGTTCTAGGCAAGCCAGGACTACACACTACACACTGAGACCCTGTCTTGATGAAATTTATGAACCCTAAAAATCATTTGTATCCATATGAAGTAGAACTATTTTTGTGTGTTGTAGTTTCACTGAAGCAGCTGACTGGGGGTGCCTTGGCCCTCTCCATCCCTTGCAGAGCAGTTGATCTTTTCTGTTTGTTTTTAAGTTTAGCAGGAAGAGCAGATGTTTGAATCACAAGATAATGCCCTTCTGAACATGATCAGCTTTCTAGCTATGAGATGGATGATCAGCTTTCTAGCTATGAGATGGAGGCAGCAATGCAACCTTTCTGAGCACCAGCCCTTAGCTGGGAAGTTGGAAGAATGCTTCCTTAGTGTCCAGTGCTCACCAATTTCAGCTGTTTGATCCTTTCTCCTTTGTGGAAGGGAAAGCACCTCAGCTTAGTTTGAATACTTATAAGAAAAATGTTTCAGGGACTGTTTGATTTACGCCAGTTGAGTATACCCACTCCTACAAATCTACCTCTCTCTCTCTCTGTCTCTTTTTTTTTTTTTTTCCCCCAATAAGAATGAAGCCAAGAAAAATTAAAGAAGATGATGCTCCAAGAACAATAGCTTGCCCTCATAAAGTAAGTAATGCTAGGGGGAAAGTGTTCATTAAACTGTTAATGAAGCTTTAGAGAGTTTATAAGAAATAAGCACTTTCATTTCCAATTTTGTAACTGAAATAAAGTGAGGAACTTTAATTTTTTGGTTTCCAAATATGAGAGGCCAATTTATGTTGTTCAGTAAAGAACACTTCAATATATTAAATGGGACTATGGGGGGCAATGTTTTTATTACTATAATATTAACAATATTAGGACTTCCTTTCTGGATCATTAACTAGTCTTAACAAGACCTTGGGTTTATTCACCCATGGATCTCTATGAGTGCATAAGCTCATAATTGAGAGTTGGAAATTATTTTGGATGTTGCTAGAATGCCAAGTAAAGACTTGTATTTCTTCATAATTTTCTTTTTACCCTGTTAATTGTGCTACTAGAAGAGTAGGTATATAATTGTTTTCAAATGCAGTTGATCTTTAAAATAAACACGACCTGAAAAGTAGTTTGAGGTATTGGTTGGTTTTTATCTTCAAACTTAGAAAATTAACTGGGGGAGATCATTTTTGGCTGTAGAGAAAGGGGGAGAAATTATGAATGGAATAAAGAATTTCTAGAAGCCAATCATTGTAGAAGAATATATGTGGTTTGGTGGGCCATTATATACAACATGCTCTCTTATGTGGAGATTTTGAAATATTTGTTGTAATGATTTTTATTTGGAACAAAAATCAGCATTTGAAAACAGTTGTGCCTTAAGTGCCCTTGTCTCTTGAGCTTTTGTGAGTGGAAGCTGAACCTAGAGGTCAGGGTGGAAAAACTGGCTTTCCCCTCCCTCCCTTTTACCTGTGATGCTGTCTAGTGGTGACCTGTGCTGTCCTTCTGTCATGCTGTCTCACCATTTCCCCACTCACTCCATCATGGGCAACAACTGCAGAAGAAATTGTGAGGACATGCTGCTCTCGGGCACCACACATCCATCTGCCTCCCCCCGCACTGGTATCGCTTTGCCTGCCTCTTCCTTTTCCAGTGTCTCACCAAATAAATTTCTTCTGTAGTTGCCATTCCTTGGAGACCCTCTTGCTTCTTTCTCTGTCAAGAAGGGGAAAGAGGCAAAGAGAGAAGAGGGAACAGTAGGCGGTGGAGAATGACAGCCCACTGTTGCAGCACAGAATATGGGGCCCACCAAAGGTAGTGGTGGACTACCGTCATTTATTTCTCAGTGCTTCTGTTACTTCATCTGGGGGATGTAGCTGGGTGAGGCAGCTGTAGTGTAGCTAGAAGCCGGGGTGCTGGGTTCTACTCCCAGCTTGGCTGCTACTAGTAGTGTGACCTTGGGCAAGTCTACTTCAAGATGTCTCTAAGCCTCAGTTTCCTCATCTGTAAAGCACGGGTTTACAGTAAATAATAAGGCCTTTTTCTAAGCTGTCTTGTTTTTTTGTCTAAGTAGTTTAATGTTCTGTAATACGAAGTGAAGTTAACATGGGCGGGTTGGGGAGGTTGTTTTGTTATAATGCATCATCAGTAAAGGCTGTTAAGTGATTGAGTTCTTCTCAGTTTGCAGTGTGAACCACTAAGCTGCTATCTCTGTTTTAAGGGCTGCACAAAGATGTTCAGGGATAACTCTGCTATGAGGAAGCATCTGCACACCCACGGCCCGAGAGTCCACGTCTGTGCAGAATGTGGCAAAGCATTTGTTGAGAGCTCAAAGCTAAAACGACATCAGCTGGTTCATACTGGAGAGAAGCCCTTTCAGGTAGAACCAGTTCCCTCTCCCCTTCACACTGCCTGGCTATTTCCCACCTGGAAAGCTAGATAGGCTGGGCACAGTAGTGACATTGCAGAGGTCGGGGGGTGGGGGTCCCCATTCATCTTCCTGAAGGTCTGCTTGAGTTCCTGGTTTTCCTGTACCTGTTTAGCCAGTATTAGATACTGGGTGCATAATGTTCAGTTGCAAGAAAGAGAAATGTACAGGAGGAAGCACTAAATGTCCAGCATGTCCGCAGAGGCACAGTAGCCATTTACTTTTAGTAGTAAGTAGCATATTGAATTACTAATAGACAACTTCTAAAACATCACCATGTGGCCATAGTGAGAAGTCATGCTTTGTCATTTTTAGAAGGGAGTATGAAGTAACAATATAGACAGTATATCTCTAACATGGTTCTTCTTGATAGCTGGTACTAGGGAATGTCTTAATCATTTGTATTATACTATACCCTTTGGGATATCTAGAGCCTTAATCAGACACTTAGGACAATTTGACGTTTTACCAAGTGTTTCTTACAGACTTTATACACAGTTCATGAGAACTAGCTATGGGGTTTGTTTGTACAGTGTAGAGATCCCTGCCTGTTAATTCTAGACTTTCTCCAGAAAGTTAACCAAGGGCAGGGAGGAAACACGTTTAATAAAATAAATAGGTGGTTTTCTACCCAAGCAATGAGCCACTGACTCCAAGGTCTGGTCCCAGTTCCTGAGTGGGTTGATGTCTGGTCTTTCCTCAACAGTGCACATTCGAAGGCTGTGGGAAACGCTTTTCACTGGACTTCAATTTGCGCACACATGTGCGAATCCATACTGGAGACAGGCCCTATGTGTGCCCCTTCGATGGTTGTAATAAGAAGTTTGCTCAGTCAACTAACCTGAAATCTCACATCTTAACACATGCTAAAGCCAAAAACAACCAGTGAAAAGAAGAGAGAAGACCCTTCTCGACTGCGGGAAGAATCTTCCAGGAACGATTAGGAATATGCCTCTCCTTTGTATATTATTTCTAGGAAGAATTTTAAAAATGATCCTACACACCTATGGGACATGTTTTGATAAAGTAGTAAAAATTAAAAAAAAAAACTTTAATAAGATGACATTGCTAAGATGCTCTATCTTGCTCTGTAATCTCGTTTCAAAACAAGGTGTTTTTGTAAAGTGTGGTCCCAACAGGAGGACAGTTCATGAACTTCGCATCAAAAGACAATTCTTTATACAACAGTGCTAAAATATGGGACTTCTTTTCACATTCTTATAAATATGGAGCT
This sequence comes from Rhizomys pruinosus, assembly GCA_009823505.1. NCBI lineage: Eukaryota > Metazoa > Chordata > Mammalia > Rodentia > Spalacidae > Rhizomys > Rhizomys pruinosus. The sequence goes on along the minus strand of VZQC01007008.1, from coordinate 1,148,232 downwards.
CACCTGTTGCTTACAATTTTTTTAATTTTGTATTTTCCAAGTGTGCATATTGTACACTTTTTGGGGATATGCTTAGTAATGCTATGTGTGATTTTTCTGGAGGTTGATAACTTTGCTTGCGGTAGATTTTCTTTAAAAGAATGGGCAGTTACATGCATACTTCAAAAGTATTTTCCTGTACAAAAAAAGTTATATAGGTTTTGTTTGCTATCTTAATTTTTGGTTGTATTCTTTGATGTTAACACATTTTGTATAATTGTATCGTATAGCTGTATTGAATCATGTAGTATCAAATATTAGATGTGATTTAATAGTGTTAATCAATTTAAACCCATTTTAGTCACTTTTTTTTTTCCAAAAAATACTGCCAGATGCTGATGTTCAGTGTAATTTCTTTGCCTGTTCAGTTACAGAAAGTGGTGCTCAGTTGTAGAATGTATTGTACCTTTTAACACCTGATGTGTACATCCCGTGTAACAGAAAGGGCAACAATAAAATAGCAATCCTAAAGAAAGAGTATGGCAGAAAAAGATCTGTAAGCACAGTCTTATTTTCTTTTGTTGTCCAGAATACGTAACAATTCTTGAGCCTCCCAGAAATTGGAAGCTAAATAAAATGACTCAAGTTTCCTTTATTTTGCACTCAGTTACAGTGACTTGGGATGAAAGTGATGCATGGACATTTTAATACTTCCTACACGTCCTAAATTCTGAAAGAGTAGGTAACAGGTGCCCCCAGTTAGGAACTACCTCAGAGTACCCCAGACAGCCTGTGGGTGACGGGGTTACCCTTCAGTCTCCTGGTGCGTGTGGGCCTGAGCTTTGTGCGGAGGCCCTGATGCCTTCTGAAATAAGGCACTGGCACTCAGGGGCGGGGCAGGGGGCGGGCCTTTCTTCCATCGCTCCATGGCTTGTCCAACAAAACATCTAGTGGCATCCTTGTTAAGTGGTAGCAAATGTGGCAGTTGAGCACCAATAGCTAAATTTCATGATTGTGACATGCTAAGTGCAGATCAGCAAGGTGATCAGATTAGGAAGCTGTACTCTGTGAGTACTCTGGCTTCTCAGCTTGGGACCTCTTTAATTTTTGAATTTTACTTAGGGTCAAATATCAGACTTGTTAAGTATTTTATAAACTGTCGTAATATATGAAAATCTCATTTATTCATACTGCAAACATACTGTGTGTCTTTGCTGAATGCTCAATTGCAAGATAAATGACAAACTAATGCCAGATTTAGTCACAAAGTGGGCTGGACACCTTCTGGTCAGACATGTAGCCCAATTTCTTAGCTTCACCAGGAGGATTGGTGACCTAGAAACAGTGACCCTGTGGCTCTGTGGAAATTTGAAGTGCCTTCTGAACCATAAATGAAAAATTGTAACTTCAGACACTTGTTTTTATTCGTCCAGAATCTGTTATCCAATGAGTAGTTTGACGGAACTGAGTTCATCAGCAGACCCGGCTGTTATCTGGATGAGCCAGGCCTTGCTGTGCCTGGCAGCCAGGAGAGAGGTAAGCCCAGGGTGGAGGGCCCCTTCAGAGCCAAGTGCCCCGTATGAGTCTCCATTAGACCCGGGCAGAGCCTTCCATCGTGAGCGCCCAGGCCTTTTCCCCTGCTGTCAGGTTGAGCTTTCCTGAATGCCCTACAGTAGGAGTCCAGAGCCACGTCGCCCTCCCTCATCCAGTGTTGTGCCGCCCTCCAGCCTGGCCCTGGCCCTTCCTCAGGACCCTTGCCCAAGGCCCCACAACAGAGCAGACCTGTGCTGTGGGGAAGGCCTAGCAGCAGCTGTAGCAGCCTGTGACTTGCAGGACCAGGCTCCTATGTGAGTTGAGGGCCTCTTCCTCTGTGCCTTGATCCCTTGGGAGATGGCCTCAGTCATCTCTTATGTCCCTTTCTGTGTGAGTGGAGCTGTCATCAATCTCTGCTTATTTGTGTGTTCTCATGTCTTCTTGGCTGCAGTTCCCTTCCATTAGTTCAGTGTGGGATTCAAAGCGAACTTCATGTGCAGTTCCTTCTTGACATAGCACTCTGGATTATAGCAGTAGTGTAGGAAACTAAACAGTGTAGAGTAGCGGTACTTCTCCTTGGGTTTGACTGAAACCCATTTTGCTTGTTAGAATTTATAATTTTGTTACAGATGTAATTTACTAAAATTTGAAATGGAGTTCTAACAGTGAATCCATTGTCTAGAGAATTAATCTGATTTGTAAGTAATACTGATAGACATATTTTCTTACATCTGAGCAGAAATAAATGCATGTTTTTAGCAAATATAATGTAAAAACTCCAGAGAATAAGTTTACACCTAACAAGATATTATTTCTATTTTTGAATTTGTTCTTTTCCCCTCTTTGGTAGTGGGGTTGGGGGCATATTATCTGTATAAAGAGCTGTCACTCCAGAGTGACATTTATTTCCCATGGGGATACCGAGCTCACGCTGTGTTGGTTTCATACCACATGTTTGTGCTTTGCCTAGACGCAAGGCCTGAGGAGTTGAGGAAAATGTAGATTTTTTTTTTTCTTCCCTATTTGGTTTTCTGTGTACAGTTTCTTCTCGATGTCACTAGCTAAGTTTGAGAATGTAAGGCCCATTGAGGGAATGGTGTAAGCAGTTCTGCCTGTGTTTCTGAGCAGACTTGGAGCTGCTTCTTGACAGAGAGGAGAAACCACCATCAGTGAGATGTGCTCATGAGTGGTGGTGCAATGCTGACCTGGTCTAGTGCTTGCCAACCTTTCCACTCTACAGGGCTTGCCTATGTATCTAGAGCTTCTATCTATGACCCAGGAAACCTGGCCCCTCACCCAGTCCACTATGCACAGAGAGAATTGATGGCCTTGATTCCCACAATCCAGAATTGTCATGGCTTAGGGAATCTGGAGTGTCTTTTATTCTCTCAACATCTGGTGTACAGCAAGTGGTCAGAACAGAGGTGAGCACTGAGTTGTCAGTGGACGTTGAGAGAGAGAGAGAGAGAGAGAGAGAGAGGAGGGAGGCATCCTCCTAGCTGCCCTGCTGGTTGCCAGAACCAGCTCCCTGCCTGGCTCAGGTTGCTCTGGACCTCTGGCCCTCGGGAGCCCCTTTTTGACGTGGGGGTCCTTTTCCTTGCTCCTTTGGTGTTAGTGACTTTACCTCTTCAGAGTCCAGGCCCAGCAGGCGAGGCTTGGCAGATGTACTCCACCTAAAATTTTAGCTGGAAGGTAGAACTCTAAAGCACGCTTGCTTGCGCTTCTGGCCTGCGCTTCATAGCCTGCTTTCGGTCAGTCAGAACAAAGGGTACTCCATTCTTTGAGAATCACTCTTGCCTCCCAGCAGCATTGACCAGATAACTGGATAGATCTCCAAATTACTGACCTTGGATTTAGTTATGGCGCTCAGGTTGTGTTCACATGAGTGGCACCAGGCAGGAAAAGGGCAGGTGTGTGCCTGAGAGGCGTTGGGCCCTCTTTCCTGAGTCTTAAGTGGTCAGGATGGTGCCAGGAAGCTCATCTAGCTGGGATGGTACAGAGCCTTGATAGGAGGGGTGGTTGGCAGTTGTGAGCAAACATCACTTGGTGCTCTTCCTGAGAGCTGCACGGGAGCACTGAAACAGGCTGCTGGCTGTAGGGCAGCAAGGCGGATGAAATTACCCACAGACACTACAAGGTGCTGGGCCACATGGTATCTGCATACATAGCATAATAGAGGGGAGAAGGCATCAGTACCAGAGTCATCTCTTTTTCCATATGCCAGCAACGGTTAGACTCTGATATCTACAGAAGACAAGAAAAATTCTGTTGTATTCATTTTCTGGGAACTTCTACAGGCCCTGGCTCAAGGACTTTGCATTGTGTCTCATGTACATCTTTTTCTTAAGTGTTCTTTGTGGTTTCTGGAATTGTCCTTGGTTTTTTCCTTAGCTCATAGGTCATAGACACAGAAATATTATAGTATTTAAGGCATCTGCATCAAGCATCAGATGGCTTTGCATCCAGGAAAACATTGATAACTCAGTTTGAAGCACCAAGCATGTGTAACATGGCTCTATAAAATATAATAAACGCATAATGTTAAGCTTTTTAATGCCTATGGTTCTGGTTTGTTCTTTGCTGAGTGTCATTGCACATTAAACATGGGGACGAGCTCCCCTACCTGGTTTGAAGGTTCCCAACTCCTCGGGTGCTGTGGCTTCCGTTCTCACCCAGGAACAGAGCGCCTTATACTCAGTCACAAGACCAAGAAATCTATGGTTCCCAGAAAGTCAAATGATGTTCCCATGCAGTTGGGCATGTGATCCCCAGTGTCAGCCCTAGAAACTCAAGATCTAAAAGACGCGGAGATGGTGCAGAGCTGCTAAGTGAGGCTCCCTCAGGGGACTGATGACATAATGCCCCAGCCAGTGAGCAGCCTGTGAACCCAAAACAAGGAGGCCCTGGTAGACCAGGAGCGGCTGTGTGAAGAACATCTTTAGTTGGTAAAGGGGACCTGAGGGTTTGGGGGGATGCTCTTCATAGGATGTCCAGATGAAGACCAACCTGGCTGCCTAGGACCATGCAAGCCCCCTTTAACCATGCGTTAGAATCTGGGCCTTTTAGCTTTAACTACATGGTGCTTGCTGCTTGTTCCTTGGCCTGACTTGTGTCTTTCAAACCCCCTTCATAGAAGCCCTGGCTGTCTTTAGAGATGGAGTGCTTGGGGCTTCCTCCCCTACCTTGAGACTTTATGATGGATAGGATGATGGGCTGCTGTGGACATCAGAAAAGGCTACCCCTCCTCCAGGCCAGCTGCTTGCAGTAGAGCCTTGCTGGCCTCACAGGACTGCACTGTTTGCAGTTTGGTGCTCACACCACATCCCGACCCTCAGAAGCTCCCAACTGAGCCAGGCCTGCCTCCCCCCACCTCCAAAGCTCCCCTTGTGGGGTTCCCAAGTTCATGCTGTCTTACATGTCAGATCATGTTTCAGGGACCACCCTCAATGGCACTTATACCTAGTAGATAGATCCATTAGAAGGTGAACATGCCATGAAAACGGGAGGAAGAGGAGACAGGAGGGGGCCAGGAGATGTTCTCAGGCACTGCCAGGCCTCCTCTGTAGGATCTGCAACAGGTTGTATACCAGGTCCTCCTGGGCCAGGAGCCATCCGTGCTCACTTCCCCCTTTGCCCCTCAATCCTGGCCATGGTCCACCCAGCTGAGTCCCTAAAGCCCAGACCCCAAGGGCCGCCTGAGCTGCCACTCTCTCTTTGGCCTGCTGAGGCACCGTAGGCCAGGGTTGCTCCTGACCTTGGTGACTCAGCTGTCTGAGCCCTGCCACCACACCCAGCTTTGCCCCTGGTGTCACAGTGTGACCAGGATTTGCTTCAGCCTCCAGCCTTCCTGGGCACCCTTTGATGGCTGGCTCATGCTGGGAAGCTCCAAACTACCAGTTACACAGGTGTCAGTGCAGTGCGTGGGCAGTTAGGGCAGAGAGGTGGGCAACATGGGCAAGCAGGGAACTTAATCATTTAAGCTGGAGCTGCCTGTTCTTTTTATTTTTTTTTATTGATGCTTTGTGTATTTCATACATCATTTTCCAATTCAGTTCAGGCATCTTTCCCTCCCCCCCATCCCACCCCACCCCATCCCAGATCATGCATTCTGCCATAAGTGTCCTGCATCTTTCGTTTTTTTTTGTTTGTTTTTTGTTTTGTTTTGTTTTGTTTTTTTTTTCATTTTTTTGTATGTTCCAACAGGTCAAACTGCCTGTTCTTTTTAACAGGTGGGATCTAGTTGGGGATAGTTAGGTTGTGAAGATGCTGTCTTTGGAAGAAGAGGTTGATACAGTTCTTGTGGGAACCTAATTCTATCATGGGTAACAACAGGCTATCCCCCATACCTGACCTCTTCTACGTTCTCTCCTCAGAAAACCTAAGAACCTCCCCAGACCCTAGAAGCAGGTGGTAATGGTGGTGCCTAAGAGGAAACCTGGAAATCCATTTCCAGGGACACACTGAAGTCCCTCTCCAGATTGAGCATCAAGAGTTATGCTCTCCAGAATTATCCCTTCCCTGACTGCTCCCTGCCTTTTTTCGTTTATTTTTTGAGACAGTCTCCCTGTAGTCCCAGCTGGCCTAGAACTCACTCTGTACATCAGACTGGCTTCAATCTCACAGAGATCCACCTGCCTCTGCCTCCCAAGTGTGGCTTGGGCCACCACACCCAGCTCCTAACTTTATCTTGAGCCCACATTTCTATTCTTGCCTTCCTTTGCACCCCTCTATAGTTGCATGGTGAAGACCAACCTAGCTCTGCCAGGCAGGCTCTGGCTCCACCCATCCCAATCATTCATTCATTCATTCATTCATTCATTCATTCATTCACTGCAGCACACTTGGTTCCCCTCTGTCCAGCCTGGTTGAGGTTAGGGAGACAAACAGGAAGTGTACAGGTACTGCTAACACATGGAACAGCTCAACATGTTCCCCTGGCCCACTTGACATCACATGTCCCTGCTCGCCATGTGCACATTACATTTAGGCTGAAACTCATTCAGACCACCGAGATCCATTACAGCCCACCACTCCGGGTGGTTATCCTTTATCTCTGGCCACAGAGCTTGGCTACTCAGCTACTAGCAATCTGATGGGAACCTGCCCAGGGCATTCCTGACTGTTGGGCTCTTCTGCTGCCCTGTGAGGGGCGGTGGGGCCCAGTGAGGCCTGTGGGCTCAGGTCCTAGCACCTGTGGGTCATGTGACCTCAGGTCCCTTCCACAGATATCCTTCTTGCAAAAGTATAGCAAAGACCCTGTAGGACCATTGAGAGATGGATGGTGTGACACATGCCAAGCTGCTGTCCCTTCAGTGTGGGAGCCTGTGAAAGACCCGCACACATGAGACAGGGATCCAAGTGCTTTCCATTTGGTGAAACGTGACTGCAGGCCAAGGCAGGGATGGGCCTTGCACAAGGTGGCTTGGTCCATCCTTCCTGTCCCTGCTCTCCGCCCCTCCAGGCTTTGTCCCCCAAACCCTCCAAGAGAGCCCTTTTCCCCAAGGAGACAAGGAAGGTGCTGCACAGAAGGTTCCAGATGATGTCAGTGTCGCTAGTTCCTGTCATATTTTTACTCTACCCATCCCCTCCAGGACTTCATTTTTGACTTGGAGCCTATTCCAGCCTGCCCTTGAGCCTCCCAATCCTGGACTCTGGAGCACTCCCTGCTTGCTCTGGAGCACACTATTCTTGGCTTCCAGGATCACTTTTGACTCCGCTGCCTCAAGCCTCACCTCTGCTGTGGCCTGCTCCTTTGTTCCCTGGCCCTACTTGCCTCAACTTCCTACTAAGTCCGTAAAGCATAAATCAGATCCAATCTTGCATGACAACCTGCCAGTGGCTGCCAGGTGCAAGATAACCCCTAGCCTTGCACTTGATGCATTTGATGGCGCAGGACAGACCAGAGGACTGCTTGGTCGTCCACAGGCCTACAGCCAGCATCTCTCTCAATGCATTCTCAGGCCTAGCAGTATTTCAGTGTGGAGGGCAGGAGGAGACTTGAAATGTGCTACTGTGCGTGTCTGTTTCACAAAGCTCTCAGAAGCCCCAGCTACCGACTTTAGTTTCCCTTTAATTCTTTCAGGGACACGTGGCCTGCATGGCTGGGAGAGAGTTGGGAAGAGGAGTCTAAAATTTTTATTTTGTGTGTATGAACATTTTTTTACATAGCAAGTTGGTGTATGTTTTAGTGTACTTTTAAAGAATGTGTATGAACATTTTACTGCATGTATGTAAGTGCACCACATACATGCAATGCCTGTGGAAGCCAGAAGTTGTCAGATGGTATGGAACTGGAGTTATGCACAGATGTTAGCCACCCTGTGGGTGCTAGGAACCAAACCCAGGTCCTCTGCAACAGCAGCAGTAGTGTAGGAATGCTCTTAACTGCTGAGCCATCCCTCCAGCCCCAAGTTGATTCATTATTATTATTATTATTATTATTATTATTATTTTGGTCTTTGAGACAGGGTCTCCCTCTAGTCCCAGCTGGCCTGCAGCTCGCTATGTAGACCATGCTGGCCTTGAACTCACAGAGATCCCCCTGCCTCTGGAGTGCTGGGATTATAGTGTTGCACCACACGCCTGGCTGATTCTTTTGATTTTTTTTTTTAATTTTTAAAAAATTTATTTATTTATTTTTGTATGTATATGAATGTACTGTCTGCATGTAGGTCTGTGCACCCATGTCGTGCAATGCCGTGGAGGTCAGAAGAGGGTCTTGGATTCCCCTGGAACTAGAGTTCTGGAATTGGAGTTACAGACGGTTCTCAGCCCCATGTGGGTGCTGGGGATCAAACCCGGTCCTCTGCAAGAGCAGTCGGTGCTCTTAACCGCTAGACCATCTCTCCAGCCCAGATTCTTTTGATTTTTATTTGCTTGTTTTGAGACTTGGTTTCATTGTGTAGCCCGAGGTGTCCCTAAACTTAGAATCCTCCTGCTTCAATCTTTCCAGGATTGGGATTCTGCTAGAAAGAGGCAGGATGGGTGTAAATATTCTACAGCCTTCCTTAGTGTCACAATAGAAATACCAATGGACATGTATGCGTGTGTGCATGTGCGTGCGTGCGTGTGTGTGTGTGTCTTAGTGATAAAATTTATTAAACAATAAATTGCCAATTTGATGTGCTGGCACATCCCAGCATTTGGAGGTGGAGGTGATCAGGAGTTCCAAGGCACCCTTGAAATAGGGTAGGTAGTTCTGGGGCTGGAGAGATGGCTAGCAGTTAAGAGCGCCGACCACTCTTGCAGAGGACCCGGGTTTGATCCCCAGCACCCACATGGCGGCTGGAAACCGTCTGTAACTCCAATTCCAGGAGAACTCCAGTTCCAGGGGAATCCAACGCTCTCTTCTGACCTCCGCGGCATTGCACGACACGGGTGCACAAACCTACATGCAGACAGTACATTCATACACATACAAAATAAATAAAATTAAAAAATAAAAAATAGGGTAGTTCAAAACAAAACAATAAACTCACAATCTATTGATTCTATTAGCTGTGATTTGCCAAGTAAATCCCAATTTTCCTTCATAGCTGGACAGTGGCAATAGATTCTTGTGGTTGTCTTAATTACTAATATTAACTCAGGTCACATACTACACAAATACACGTGGGACTGAATACCTGGATGAGGGATCCAGTGGCTGATGAGTGTGTCTGCTGTATTTTGGTCTTGGGGCACTTTTTAAAAACTTTTCAAGTTTTTTGTTTATGTGTGGGTGTGCATGTGCAAGAGCACATGTGTGGAGGTCAGAGGGAGTGCAGGAGTCGGTTGTCTCCTACCACGTGGGTTCCAGGGATAGCCCATTGCCAGGCAAGTACCTTTGAGCCATTTTACCAGCTCAGTGCTTCTATACCAGCTCTAGGTGAAGAGGCTCCATCCCAATCTCTATGATTAAGTTCTGATATGACGACTGTTACAGGTGTCATTTTATTTTTTATGTGTATGATTGTATTGCTTGCATATATGTAAGTGCAGCAATATCATGCAATGCCTGCAGACGTCAGAAGAGGGCATGGATCCTCTGGAACTGGAGTGGATGGTTGTTAGCTGCCATTTGGGGGCTGGGAATTGAGCCCGGGTTTTCTGAAATAGCAACCAGTGCTTTTAACTGCTGAGCCATCTCTCCAGTTCTTTTTTTTTTTTTTTTTTTTTTTTGTCTTTTTGAGACAGGGTCTCCCTGTAACCCCAGCTGGCCTGGAATTCACTAGGTAGACCAGGCTGCCTTTGAACTCACAGAGATCCGCCTGCCTCTGCCTCCCGAGTGTTGGGATTAAAGGTGTACACCACCACACCTGGTTCTATTTGTTTTTTAATTTTATTTATTTTTTAAATGTATGAATGTACTGTCTGCACGTAGGTTTGTGTACCCATGTTGTGCAATGCCGCAGATGTCAGAAGAGGGTGTCGGATTCCCCTGGAACTGGAGTTAAAGACAGTTCTCAGCCACCATGTGGGTGCTGGGGATCAAACCCGGTCCTCTGCAAGAGCGGTCGGCACTCCTAACTGCTAGGCCATCTCTCCAGCCCCCTATTTCTTTATTTTTATGTTATGTATGAATAGTGTGTTAATGCAAGTGTACCTGTACATGCAGTGCCCATGTAGACCAGAAGAAGGTGTTGAATCCCTTGGAACTGAAGTTGTAGATGGTTGTTAGCCACCATGTGGGTGCTGGGAGCAGAATCTGGGTCTTCTGTAAGAGCAGCCTGTGCTCTTAACCACTGAGCCATCTCTCCAGCTGCACAGGTGTCATTATTGGCACAAATAAACAGTTTGTGCCTCCTGGTGTGCTGTGCTGGCAGATGGTGTTTGCTTATGTGAACAACACGTGGAGCCATTCTTTCTTGGAACTTAACACTAAAAACTGAGCAACACAAGTTGGGCATCGTGGTGCACGCCTTTAATCCCAGCACTCTGGAGGCAGAGGCAGGCGGATCTCTGTGAGTTCAAGGCCAGCCTGGTCTACATAGTGAACTCCAGGCCAGTTGGGACTAAAGGGAGACCCTGTCTCAAAAATCAAAAACAAAAAAAAACCTTGAGTAACATAAGTCAAGGCTGTTGCTTTATAGGGTGAAGTAACTCAGGGCTAGGCCCAGCCTACAAGCTGTCCCTCTCCACATCTGTGTAACATGGAACAGACTTGCCTGTTCTCACCAAGGCCCTGCTGTGGGACCTGGCACAGGGGTGGGGTCCTCCCTAACACATGTCCTCCAGCATTTTCCAGCTCCCTACCGCAGGCCACACTGCCCTCCTCCCACCGTCAGGTGTGGGCTGAATCTGATTGCTCGGCTGTAGCCTCAGCCCCAGGCACTGGCAGCTCTTCCTCTTCCTCTAACAGTGGCATTGGACATCTAGCAACTCTGAGGCCTAGTTGGACAGGTTAATCCAGCAATGTTCACCCAAAGAAATTCAACTGTTCACAAGAATGTAACCAGTCTTCGCACCCTGACAAGGAGTGACCCCAGTGTGGTTCAGTTTTGTTCCTCAAATGATATGTTGAGGTCCTACCCCAGATAGCTATGACTGACTTTATTTGAAAGCTGTGTGCTTGCCAGGCATGCCTTTAATCCCAGCAGAGGCAGGCAAATGTGAATTTGAGGCCAGCCTGGTCTACATAGCAAGTGTAGACAGCCAGGGCTACAGGGAGACCGTGTCTCAAAAAGACCAAAGGGGGAAAAGAAAAAGAAAACAGGTTTGTAGATATTTTTAGTTGACATCTGCCTGGAGCAGGGGTGTCCCTTAATCTAATCTGTGACCACTGTCCTCAGAAAAAGACACAGTGCCCCCCACCCCCAAAAGGGCATGTACTAATTGGTACATACCCATTGACTGGAAAGGGCTATTGATATGTACCAGTGGGTATCAGTGACCACTGAAGTAGGAAGTCAGGGCAGGGTGCCCCTCAGCCTCAGGTTAGAAGCCCCTGGTGGGAATCTGGCTTTCTGGACTTCAAGATGAGGGAAGAGCCATTCTTGGGCACACAGCTGGTGGGGTTGTTCCCACAACACCCACCAAAATGGCCATCCGCGGTCAGCACGTGGAACAGAGCGCCATGAGCAGAGCCGGTGGCTCCAGCCTGTAACTCCAGCATTTCTGGGGGCTAAGCTGGGAGGATTCCAAGTTCATCACCTGCTAGGGACAGAGTTCAAAGGAAGAGTGAGCTGAGGGTAGGGTTCAGTGGTAGACTACGTCAAATACATACAGCCCTAGGTTCAGTTGCTAGTACTAAATATTAAAAACACAGCTGCCGGGGCTGGAGAGATGGCCTGGCGGTTAAGAGCGCCGACCACTCTTACAGAGGACCCGGGTTCGATCCCCAGCACCCACATGGTGGCCGAGAACCGTCTGAAACTCCAATTCCAGGAGAACTCCAGCTCCAGGGGAATCCGAGACCCTCTTCTGACCTCCGCGGCATTGCACGGCACGGGTGCACAGACTTGCATGCAGACAGTACATTCATACACATACAAAAATAAATAAAAATTAATAATAATAAAAAAAAAAAACAGCTGCCAGGCATGGTGGCGCACGCCTTTAATCCTAGCACTTGGGAGGCAGAGGCAGGCGGATCTTTGTGAGTTCAAGGCCAGCCTGGTCTACAGAGTGAGTTCCAGGCCAGCTGGGGCTACAGGGAGACCCTGTCTCGTCGAAAAGACCAAAAAATAAAATAGAAACACAGCTATACATCGGTCACCAATTTGGAGGAAGCAGTTCACCCAGCAGTTGAACAGTTCTATTGTGACCTTCTGGAACTACAGATGTGTGGATTCCAGAGGGATGGCCTTGAGTGACCTGCAGCCCAGGCCCTACCCAGGTGCCCTTGGAGGATGCAGACAACTTGCTGAGATGAGGAGGGTTTGCCCAAGGCCACAGAGCCAAGGAGGGCCCTGCTTCCTGTTCTCTGCCCTGGGAGTGACCCTTGATTTCTTTAAGATGAAAGAGAAGTAACAGGTCAGGGGGACCCCAGGGACTACCAGACACCCCTTTCTGGCCTCCTGTCCCTAGGCACAGTTGGAGAGCTGCGGCATAGAGCTAGGGTGCAAAGGTACCTCAGGCCTCCCACACTGTGAACCTCAGCCTGGGAAGAGCCTCCTGGTGTGGCAGAGGTGGGCGGCTGAGGTGGGTGGCAGAGGTGGGCGGCTGAGGTGGGAGGCTGAGGTGGGCGGCTGAGGTGGGCGGCTGAGGTGGGCGGCTGAGGTGGGCGGCTGAGGTGGGCGGCTGAGGTGGGAGGCTGAGGTGGGCGGCTGAGGTGGGAGGCTCCACTCCCGTTCTTGGGGTGACAGCCAACACTTGCTAAATACCATGTTTTGTTTTTATTTATTTATTTATTTATTTATTTATTTATTTATTTATTTATTTTCTCTTTTCGAGACAGGGTCTCCCTGTAGCCCCAGCTGTCCTGTAACTCACTCTGTAGACCAGGCTGGCCTTGAACTCAGAGATCCGCCTGTTCCTCCCATTCTTGGGGTGACAGCCAACACTTGCTAAATACCATGTTTTGTTTTTATTTTATTTATTTATTTATTTATTTATTTATTTATTTATTTTCTCTTTTCGAGACAGGGTCTCCCTGTAGCCCCAGCTGTCCTGTAACTCACTCTGTAGACCAGGCTGGCCTTGAACTCAGAGATCCGCCTGCCTCTTCCTCCCGAGTTCTAGGATTAAAGGCGTGCGCCACCATACCCGGTGCTAAATGCCATGTTTTTAGCTTTACCTCAAGTAACCCTCATGCCTCCATTGACCAGGACTGTCACCAGAAGGCTAGGATGTAACCTTGACCTGTCCCAAGCCACCTGACCAGGGCTGTCACCAGGATCTGCATGCACAGACCACGGCCATCCCAATCAACGGCGAGGAAAGGCACAGAGCCCCTCACACCAAGCACACAGTAGCCTCACACTTACAAAACAAGGACAACTTTATTCTTTCAAGAGTCATGTACAACAGCAACACCCACCCAGAGAGCTGGATGCTTACTCTGTTTGGGCACAGTCTACGTCCTAGGAGTGCTTGTCCCGGTCCCCTTCCTGAAGGGCTCCAACGGGCTACACTGTGCCTGTAACCAAGACTATGCTTTCAGAGGGGCACAGGTGGCATGGAGGAGACTGTCCCCAAAGACGCCATTTTCTGAAGAGTGTATCCCATACTGTGACTTTACACCGTGGGGAATCCTGGCCGGCAGTCCCCATTTTACAAACAGGTAGCCTGAGACCCAAAGGTGAGAGGAGTTGTACTACGGAGACCTCCAGCCACTAGTCTGTCTATTCCCCATTGAATCCCTAGGCCGACGAGAGCCTCCACAGGATTAGTGCCGGGTCCCAGGGCCCCAGCAGTATGAGGGCAGCAGCAGAGAAGTTGTGTCCACAGGTAGGGAGGGGCTCTGCTAGGCCAGAATGCCACGCTGCCCTCTGCCTCTAACTGGCAAGGAAGGAGCGTCTCCAGGCACTAGTGTCCAGAGTCGGTGTCCAAAGTGCTTAGTCTGGTGGAGGATATGGGGAATTGGTGGGTCCTTGGCCAGCTTCTTACAGGTGGCTCAGGAGACCCCCTGGGAGTGGTGGGGCTGGAGAGTCTGACTGGCAATTCCAGCTGCAGAGCCAGACTTGGCAAGGCTGGCCAGACCTGGTCCTGACCTTCCCACCTGCACCATTCAAGAAAGTCCCCATTTTACAGCTAAGAAAATGGAGGCAAGTGGAGTACAGACTGTGAACATCACAGCCAGTTTGCTTTAGCAGAGCGACCCTGGGGAGGGTGGTGGGACAGACAGCATCACAGACTGGAAGGCTGGGCCAATGCGGGCCCAGCAGGGGCTGTGGGTGCTGCCTCACCCTCTGGCCGGGCCTCCTCCCCTCGAGTGTAGGTGAGCACCACGGTGACTGTGGCAAAGGTGGCAGCATTGACAGGGAAGGCACGCAGCAGGGTGGAGGCCAGCCCACGTGTGAAGACACGCCAGCCCTCTGCCTGGTAGCTCTGGCGTATGCAGTCGATGATGCCATGGTAGCGCTGGGCTCCTTGCAGCCCGTCAGCTTGCAGTCGCGACTTCACCACATCCATGGGGTAGGTGGAGAGCCAGGATGTGATGCCCGACATGCCTCCCGCCAGGAGCAGCTTGGGCACCAGCAGGCGGTCACCTGGCTCACAGCCCAGGGCCCGGGTCAGCACGTCGTAAGTAAGGAAGTAGACCCCGAAGCTGGGCGTCTCACGCAGCAGTGTGGATATCATGCCACGGTTGACACCACGCAGGCCCTCGTGCTGATAGATCTGCACCAGGCAGTCCAGAGAACCCTTGTAGGTGCGAGCTGTGCCCGCAGCCTGTACCTGCAGCCGTGTCTTGGCCAGCTCCATGGGGCAGCAGATGACACACTGAATGGCACCTGCCGCTGAACCTGCTAGGAACTGGTTGAGTGGTGAGTCTTGGCCCAGGGCTCGGAGGGTGTTGCCTTGTACCCCAAACACCAGCGCATTGATGAAGGTTAGCCCCATGAGTGGGGGGCCCAGGCCTTTGTACAGGCCCAGCACCTGCAGAGACAGACATGTCAGGGCTGCAGGACACCACTCTGCTTGGGGCAACCCTCAGTGCAGGCAGCCATAGTCCACCCAGCTACTCATGGGAAGCATGCAAAGTCCGTCAATCCAAGAGGCCCAGTCGGTCACTTCACATACCCGAAGCCCCTCACCCAGCCACCCACCCACAATCCCTGATGACCTTCGCTGATGCTCTGGTCTGGGGCGGTGGTACCCAGGGACCAGTTCCCTAACCCTCCAGCTGCCCCAGGGGCACTCACACTCTCCTGCTTGATGATGGACTGGAAGCAGTGCACTGTCCCTCGATATTGTGGCTTCTCCACACTCTGCACCTGCAGCCGCACCTGCGAGGACAGAGCCTGAGTGGTGGCAACTGGAGCCACACACCAATTCCCCTGGCTTTTGACACACAGGGTGGTGGCCAAGGACCTTCCTGTGACTCCTGGGATTCCAGGGTGGGGATGAGAATCTGAGAGCTAACAACTAACTACAAGACAGCCAAGTGCGGATGGCTAAAGGGTCTCCCAAGGGCAGGGGTATGGACTAGCTTGTAGGACCAGCAGTTCACAGGTGACCATCATCACCCCATATGGGGCTAAGGCCAAAGGGGCTCCCGGCCTGGTATCCTGCCACTAACCCAACCTCCAGGGTCCTCAGTGCCACTGCTGCTTGGTTCTTGCCAGTACCCGGAGAACCATGGTAATTCCTCCAAAGCCTGAGGACACTGCCAGGCCCGGTGGCCCAGAACCTCTTCTTGTGTTAAAGCACTCTTTGTTGCTCGAGAACCTGTCTGCTCTTGATATATGCAGGCTCACTGGTGGCGCAGAGAGGGAGTTTCCTGAACTTAGAATCCCTGTCGTTACCTTGGGATTAGGTCAAATCATACTCGCTGGAGCTAGCTGGCTGCCTAGATCTGGCTTGGAAATGTTTGGGACTGGGCTGGGACTGTAGCTCAGTGGTAGAGTGTTTACCTAGCCTGCAGGAGGCCCTGGGTTTGATTCCCACCACCCCCAAAAGTAAATACACACACACACA
>VZQC01007008.1:1088094-1131760 GCA_009823505.1 Rhizomys pruinosus | reverse complement strand
CTCTGGCTGCTCTTGTAGAGGACCCAGGTTCAGTTCCCAGCACCCACATGGTGGCTGACAACCATCCATATCTCTGGCTGCTCTTGTAGAGGACCCAGGTTCAGTTCCCAGCACCCACATGGTGGCTGACAACCATCCATAACTCTGGCTGCTCTTGTAGAGGACCCAGGTTCAGTTCCCAGCACCCACATGGTGGCTGAAAACCATCCATAACTCTGGCTGCTCTTGTAGAGGACCCAGGTTCAGTTCCCAGCACCCACATGGTGGCTGACAACCGTCCATAACTTTGGTTCCAGGGGATCTGTCACCCTCTTCTGACCTCCTTGGGCATTGCACAACATGGATGGATCTACCAACATGCAATAATATACTCACACACATAAAATAAAAAAATCCCAAACCCCCAAAAGAAATGGTCCTCCTTGTAGGCCAACCCAGGGGAGAGCCTCCCTACCTGGCAGTCTCACACTCAGCCCTGGGCACTGAATCTTCCGCCCATGTGGGATATGGCTCTAGGGTAGGAGGGCTAAAGGGAATTCTCTAACATGGGCAAGGTTGTTGTCCCCAGAGTCATAAGTGAGAAAGAGGGTGCTGCTTGGGAGTCCCCTCCCCAGGAACAGCCAGGCTTTATCTGCAACCATGTCTGGGTGGATCTTTGGCAGGGAACTCATTCACACAAGGAAAAACAAACTCCTCTGCACACAGGACCTCAGTGGCAGGTGGGCAACTCCCAGGACTGGCTCACCCCAGCCCTCCTCCCATCCTGGCTGCTAGGCACTGTCAGCCTTGAAGGCTGGTAAGGTCTCAGCATAGAAAAGCAAAAGCCTTCCTTTGCCCCTCCAGTGTCCTGGGGTCTTGGGGCTATCCGTGTCCTTCCTCTGCCCCTCCAGTGTCCTGGGGTCTTGGGGCTATCCGTGTCCTTCCTCTGCCCCTCCAGTGTCCTGGGGTCTTGGGGCTATCTGTGTCCTTCCTCTGCCCCTCCAGTGTCCTGGGGTCTTGGGGCTATCTGTGTCCTTCCTCTGCCCCTTCAGTGTCCTGGGGTCTTGGGGCTATCTGTGTCTTTCCTCTGCCCCTTCAGTGTCCTGGGGTCTTGAGGCTATCCATGTCCTTCCTCTGCCCCTCCAGTGTCCTGGGGTCTTGGGGCTATCTGTGTTCCTTCCTCTGCCCCTCCAGTGTCCTGGGGTCATGGGGATATCTGTGTCCTTCCTCCTGCAGCCACAGTGCTGGCACTAAGGGCTGATGGGAAGTAGCACTCATGTCACCTGGTGGTGTCTTTAACTCCACAGGTCCAGCCAGCTTGGGCAGCCCGGCTCCCCTACTGATACCGTGTTGGCACCTGGGGCTGAGAGGGGCCCTTGTCTGGAAGTGTTGGGAGACAAATCAGAACTAAACATGAGCTCATCCTGTAATAGTTCTGGATGGTTTGGGGTGACTGGGGAATCCTCTGAAGGAGGGAAGCAGAGGACTTAGGAAAATGATCACTGGCTCCCAAATCCCGAGGGGTCCCAGCTATCACAGGGCTGAAGGGTGAAGACATGAAGTTCCCTCCAGATCCAGACAGGCTGGCTTTTCTCTAGAACCTGTGCTGGGCCCAACTTACCTCACGTCCTTCCTGGCCCTGCTAGTCAGAGGAACTCGGGGTGGGGTCCAGGGTGGGCCGGCTAGGTGAGGACGGAAGGAAGGAGCGGCTGGTCTGTGTGCACTAGAGCTCACTGCTGGCATATCTGCAGCCAAGGGCAGACCCATCCCTGCCGGGTGCCCTTTCTCACTGTGAGTTATTCCCAAGGGCTGTGGAAACTGCTAGGCAAGGCGTTTCTCTTTTTAGGTTGCCTGTCTCTGCCACTGTTGTGGTTAAGGTGCTTTGTTTTGTTTTAACCCATATCACTTTCACAGTGGAACAGCAACAAAGAAGTGTGTGCATGATGAGTAAAATACACTGAAAGGTGCACCTGCCACTTCACTGAAGGCCGAGGCCTAAAGACTGTGAGTTCAAGGCCAGCCTAGGCTACACAGGAAGACCCTGACAAACCAGGTGGTTGTTAGACACCCTTGTGGCTCGGATTCTGAAGGTAATACCCAAAGTGTAAAATTGCTTCATTTGGAGAAAGAAAAATTGGATTTTTGTGCATTTCCTCATTTTCTTTTAATGAGTGAGCATAAAGTTGACGCCGAAACCAAGAAGTGGAGCCACTGGTGACAGGTAAACCCCGGACTGGGTCCAGGATGGGCTCCGTGTAACCCGGGTGGCAGGACTGGGCGTGGAGGCCCACAAGGCCAACTCCACGGCTGGCTTGCTCCCTCCATAATAAAAATCTCAAGTGTTTTTGTTTCTTTGCTTGTGTTTTTTTTATTTATTTTTATTTTTTATTTTTTTTTAATTTTTATTTCTGTATGTGTATGAATGTACTGTCTGCATGCAGGTGTGTGCACCTGTGTCATGCAATGCCGCGGAGGTCAGAAGAGGGTGTCGGATTCCCCTGGAACTGGAGTTCTCCTGGAATTGGAGTTTCAGACGGTTCTCGGCCGCCATGTGGGTGCTGGGGATCGAACCCAGGTCCTCTGCAAGAGCGTCGGCGCTCTTAACCGCTAGGCCATCTCTCCAGCCCCGCATGTGTTTTTTTTTTTAATATATATTTTAAATTTTATTATTTTTTATGTGTATGAGTGTACTGTCTGCATGTAGGTTGGTGCACCCGTGTTGTGCAACGCTGCAGAGGTCAGAAGAGGGTGCTGGATTCCCCTGGAACTGCAGTTAAAGACGGTTCTTAGCCACCATGTGAGTGCTGGGAATCAAACCCTGGTCCTCTGCAAGAACAGTCGGTGCTCTTAACATCTCTCCAGCCCTTGCTTGTGTTTTTTAATTTAAAACAGGGTCTCACTATGTAGCCCTGGCTGGCCTGGAACTCACTACGTAGACTAGACTGGCACTGAACTCACAGAGATCCACCTGCCTCAGTGCTGGGATTTAAAGTGTATGCCACCCATACTGAGCCAATGGGGCTGGAGAGATGGCCTAGTGGTTAAGAGCACTGTCTGCTCTTGCAGAGGACCCAGGTTCGATCCCCAGCACCCACATGGCGGCTGAGAACTGTCTTTAACTCCAGTTCCAGGGGACTCCGACACCCTCTTCCGACCTCCGCGGCATTGCACAACACGGGTGCACAAACCTGCATCCAGACAGTACATTCATACACATACAAGAATAAATTAAAAAAAAAAAAACCTCTTCTTTTAAAAATAAATAAAGTGTATGCCACCCATACTGAGCCAAAAACAGCCTTTTGAGGCCACTTTCCTCATACATGATGCCAGTGGGCATTCATAGAGGCCGCCATGGGGGGGGCACAAATGGAGCACCAGGTGTCCAACTGTGAGGCAGAGGGCAGTCGATTGACTCCTCCAGCTAAATAACTGCAGGGGTGTGGCCATGGACTCAGCAGCTCAGAAGAGTTGGGCCACCAGAACAAAAGTGCTCTCTGAGAGGTCCCCAGCCAAGTCAGCTGACAGAGGCCAAGCCTCCACAGTGCCAGGCTGAGAAAGTGAGTCCAAGGCTCTTCTTGGCTGGACCAGTTGTGGGAGGTGTTTTAGACACATGACCAACAAGATATAAACACAGCACCACAAGGATACAGCCGGTTTCATGGGGGGCTCAGCCAGGCAGAGTGTGGGCATGGCAGCTCGCCTTGTGGTGAGGTTCTGCCAGGGCCTGACTCTTGCAGGCCTATGCAGAGAGCTCAGGGGCCACTACTCGCCAAGACAGCCTACTCGCCTTTTCCACAAGCCTGCCTGCTGTGGCGTGACCAAGGTCTATTCGCAAGTTATCCTGGTAAGCACTGAGCAGAGGGGCCTTGGAAACCCGTCCACCTCTTCCTTTCACAGATGCTGGCCCAAGGTGAGACACTAAAGTGGCTGGCAAAAGAGGCCTGGACCAGGGACAGACAGAGCTTTATAAGGTCAAGGCTAGTGCACTAGGCCAGGCCCTTATGCCCACACTGGAAGAAATCCCAGGTCTGAATTAATACGTTCTTTTCTTTCTTTGCCAACAAATACCTGGTTCACTGAAAAGAGGACATGAAGTGCACCTCAGCTTGGGATGACGTGTCTAGCCTGTAGCTCTGCCTTCACCTGAAGGAAAAGGAGCCAAGCTCAGGTTCTCAGCAAGTCTAGGAGTGGTCAGGGTCCTGCCACTCACAGACTACCTAGGAAAATAGCCACAGGGGAAACTTCCATGGGGGTCTCCACTGCAGGGTGAGGGTCTCCTTGGCCTCTGTCCTATGTGCCTAAGAACCTGGAGCCCCAGTTAACCAATGTGTGCAGAGGAGGTCAGCTCAGTACCTGCCCCAGGGCCTCCGTGCTCACAGCCCTGGCCACCTGAGGGAGGTGTTCCTCAGGTCCTAGGCCGCACCACATCACAGGTACACACACCACATCACAGGTACACATACCACATCACAGGTACACACACCACATCACAGGTACACACACCACATCACAGGTACACATACCATATCACAGGTACACACACCACATCACAGGTACACACACTACATCACAGGTATACATACCACATCACAGGTATACACGCCAGCACTCAAAACAGTCCTGCTGATCCCGGCCCATGAAGATCACGTGAGGGACATACCCACGCGTTTACTTCTGTTTGTTTGAGACAGTGTCTTGCTGTACAGCCTGAGCTCGCCTCAAACGTGCTCCCCTTCCCTCAGCCTCCTGACTTAGTATCCTAGTTATTTGCTACCACAGTCAGTTATTTTGGAGGTAGGGTTTCCCTGACCCCAACTTTTCAGTTCTCCCCAGGGCTGGGATTCCAGATGTGCACTACTGCAGCTGGCCCCACTTTTCAGTCCTCCCCAGGGCTGGGATTCCAGATGTGCACTACCGCAGCTGGCCCTACAGGTTTGGTGCCTTGTATTTCTGCACCCCGCCCCCCTTTAACTTTCAAGAAAATGCTAGGAGGTTCCACATCTGGAAGGCATGGGCTTCCTCACTCTGGATGATAAGAAACCTGCCCATCAGCACCTCAGTTTCAGCCGACCAAGCAGAGCATAAGTTTGGCCATGAACCCAACAGCCCCAGTTGGGAAATGTCAGAATAAGCCCAGAAACAAGGACCAATTAATTCATGGGGAAAGCAGCTGCCCACCAGGTGGTCTTGAAGAACTCTGTACCTTCATTCTAAAACGAGATGATGGCTCATTGGGTAAGAGCACTGGCTGCTCTTGCAGAGGACCCAGGTTCAAAACTCAGCACCCACATGGTGGCTTAACAACCATCTGTAACTGCAGTTCCAGAGGATCCGATGCCCCCTCCTGACCTCTGCAGGCACTGGACGACACACATGCAGGCATAATTCATACACATTAAAAAAAAAAACCCTCAGGTGACCTCAAACATGTTCCAACATCTATACCTCCATAGGGCATGGGAATGAAATGGTGATGAGACTCACCTTGACTGTGTCAAACGGGTGTCCCACAAGCACACCTGCCACACCTGGAAGAAAAGGGGGCCTGTAACCAAGTGCCTGGAACTTTGCAGAGTCCTGGCAGGTGAGGTTCTAGCAACGAGGACCAGCCAGGCTCTGCACATGGCAAGGTCCCTGAACAGGCATCTGCAGAGCTCTGTATCCCATCTCTTCCTCTGCAGCTCACTGAGGTGATGAGTCTGTGGTCACAAAAGTGTCCCCTACAGGATGGCACAGCACCATGCCTGAGGTGCCCCACAGTTTTTTTAAACAACATCTTACATAGCAGGAGGTTCCAGGGATGCTGGAGTTGGAAGTCAGCCTGCCACCTGGATTTGTTTATTTTGGTGGGTTTTTTGTTGCTTGTTTGTTTTTGAGAAGGGGGGGGTCTCCCTGTAGCCACAGCAGGCCTGGAACTCCCTATATAGACCAGCTGCCCAGGGTGGCCTTAATCTCAGAGAGATCAGCCTGCCTCTGCCTCCTGAGTACTGGGATTAAAGGTCTGAACCACCACCCCAGCTTATCCCACTACTCTGCGGGTATGCTCATGGACTCATGGTCTGGGCCTCGTCCTCCTCTCTGGAAAGATGCTGAGCATCTACCCCACTCCCTGGTGGCCTGGAGAGCAGGGCCCCCAAGAGACACTGCTTGAGGCCCAATGACCCCATTTCACAGAAGGAGACCTGATGTCAGTGAGGCCAACTGATGCTTCGCTGGAACTTGTGTGAACATCTGTTAAGGAGCCCCTTTGGGGCTGCTCTGTAGCTCAGGGGAAGAGTACCTGCCCTGCCTAGCATGCTTGAGGTCCAGATTCCTCCCTCCGCACTGCAAAAAGTCTCCTTTTATTGCTGGCAGTTTATGTCTATTTAAAATGGCCAATGATTGTTGAGTAATAAACAGCATTCCAGTCTGCCAGCCACTCTTCTTAGTTTTGGAGGATCCTAACCCTCCACTTCACAGGACAATTAGCTCATTACCCAGTCCATCCATGGTGCACAGTCAGTAAATGACGAAAGCTGGCCCTGGGGCCTCCTAGTTACGTCCCAGTCCCCTTAGGGGCAGGCCACAGATCCTGCCTGGAGATGCTAAAGGGCGGGTGACTATCGCCACACATCTGCTCTCTGATCTGTGCCTGGTGTCCATATAATACCTGATCCTGTTTCATGTTTCTGTCCCTTTTTTTACATATATATAAAATCTTCTTTTTTGAGATGGTCTCTTTTTAGTCCCAGCTGGCCTGGAGCTCACTATGTAGACCAGGATGGCCTTGAACTCACAGAGATTCGCCTGCCTCTGCCTCTGCCTACTGAGTGCTGGGATTAAAGGTGTGCATGCTTCTGTCCTTTTTAAATTTTTCTTTTTTAGAGACAGAGACTCCCTATGCAGCCCTGGCTAGCCTGGAACTTTCTCTGTAGACAAGTCTGATCTCCTACTTGCAGTGATTCTCTGGTCTCTGCTTTCCCAAAGCTTGGGATTACACCATGCCCCAATATGCACTAGTCATTTTTTTTTGTTTATTTACTTAAGTGTATGAGTGTTCTGCTTACGTATATGTAAGTACACCATGTACGTGCAATGACCACAGAGGTCAGAAGAGGACATCAGATCCTTGGAACTAGAGTTACAAAAGGTTGTTAGCCACCAAATGGGTGCTGGGAACTGAACCCATGTCCTCTGCAAGAGCAGCTGGTGCTCTTAACTGCTGGGCCATCTCTCCACTCCTCTTTCTGGTTTCTCATACTCATCATTACATAGGACTAAGGTTTGCACCCTCCACCCCCTAAGGCAGGCTCTGTCCACATTACCACACCCCAACTCAGGCCCCCACCACTACCACTTTCCCTGACCTTGACCTATCAATCACAGCTTCTCCCATCCGGCTTCTCCCATCCCGGGGTCTGCTCTGCCCCTCCCAACCCCCATTCACTGGCTGAGAGCTCAGGCCAGGCAGGGTCTGCAGGGCCTCACCTAGGGGCACAGTGAGAAGCCAGCCACAGCCACAGAGGCTGAGAGTTCATCTGTGGATTTTAGGGGTGCCAACGGTGTGTCTGTTTCTTTAACTCTGCTTGGAGCTGCACCAGCCCTCTCACTGCACACTCACGCCCCGTTCCGAGCCAGGGAAATTTCCAGTACTCTTCATCGATCCGTCACCTCCAGCCTGCTCCTTCTCTCCTGCAGACCCTCCATCCTACCAAACCTTTCTCTGGACTTCACCTGTTTCTGGTGTATAGGGGGGTTGTTGTTTCCTTCTTTGGAGAACCTTTTTTTTTTTTTTCACCCGTTTTGAACTTGGTTGTAATTGTTGCTGGGAGTGGAACCCAGGACCTCTCTAGGCTAAGCTATCCAGCCCCTGTTTAGCACTTTTTGCACTTGCAAAGCCTAGTTTCAGAACCTCTCTTGTTGGGCTGAGTTTGGAAAGCCTAACACCCACTGCAGGTGAGCTGAAAGCTGGGCATGTCCTATTAGCTTAACTCCTTCTCGCTGAGGACCCCCGTGGCCAGCTGCAACCCAACTACCTTGCTGTGGGGAACTGCTCCACCTCTGGCCTCAGACTTGCCCAGGGTTCAGGGGGGCTGGGATGGAGGGGGGTAAAGCCCCTACCCCTGCTTCTGCTGCACAGGCCTTGGCATCCCACTCCCCGCCCATGCCCTTTGCTCCGTCAAGTGCTGGCGGATCCCCTTAAAGATCCTGTGTGCTCTGGCAGTGGGATGGGACGCGAGGCTCCAGTCTTGCCCTTTTGGCCTCACAGTCCCTTTAAGAGCCAAGGAGCCCCGCCTTACCATCTCCTGAAGAAACCCCCAAGCCTGTTAACACCACCAAATGGGGACCCATCTCCCGACTCCAAAGCCACTGCCCAATGCCAGGGCAACTCCCACATCATGACAGTCCAAAGGCAGGAGGGGACCACTGTCCTAGAGGCACCTGACAGCAGTGTGAGCAGAGATGATAGGTCTATCCCCTCCACACAGATGCTAGGTGATCTGTCATTTCTCTGTGTCCTTCTGGCCCATGCCCCATCCACCACAACCTAGGGGGCCACTGTGGCCCCCAAATTTGAGACCTATCCTCTCACGGTAAGAAGAGGGTGGAAGCTAGATATGACCCCCCCCCAACTACCCATTTATCAATCAAGTTGCCTATCTACCTTGCAGAGAGTTTAAATCAGGATAGGGCATGTGCAAGGCCAATCAGGCACACCCACAGTGTATCCTCTCTGCTGAGGAGAAACCCTGTCATCATCCTGTCCTCCTTGTACTGAGAAGCCCAAGCCAGAAGGGATCAGACAGGTGAATCCAGAGGCCAGATCTCCACAGTGTGAGCTGCCTGCTCCTGTACAGCCCAACTTTGGCACAGATGTGCAGGGTGACAGGAAAGCCCAGGGTGCAATGGGACCACTGTCCACTTCTGGCAGCCTCACACCTTCTTTTACAGGAATAAGCCTAGCTTTCTTTTTCCACTGGGTGAGACCAGAAGTCTCCCCACACTGCTTCCATCCTCGCTCACCTGAAACCTCAGGGCCAAGGCTCCACTGTAGGCGAGCACACTCCATGCACCCTGGGGGAGCATGCAGACCAGGGCTTGAGGTGGCGCGACCTGCCTGAGGTGAGCTGGTGAAGATGGGAAGAACAGATCAGATAGGGGGCCGGGAGTGACTGAATGTTGGGGGTAGTTGCGCTTGCTAAGCAGGCCTGATCTTGGGATGAATATCTCCTCTCCAGGATAACCGCACTGACCAGAGAGAACCCTGCCTTTGGTGAGACTGCAAGGGGCCTTAACCACAGAAGGGGCTTTTGTGCCGCCTGCTACAGTTGGGTAGAGCATAGGTGGGGGCTAAAGCGGGGGCCCTCTGTGTCTGTGGAACTCAGAACTTGGGAGAAATCCCTGTACCATCTTCCAGACATTTCTGGCCACCCCCAACTCCCAGCTTCTCCAGCTTCAAGAGTGAAGACTGGGTGACAGCCTGGAAGTTCTATGGACCTTTGGGGCACATCACTGCCTTGGAAAGGCATTCCTCCACCCAGGAGGAAGTAAGCACAAAATCATCACCTAAGGCCACAGCCAGTCAAGCACTGCTTTCGCACCAGTTCTTTCCTGGCAGGTCAGTGGAGGAGAGCTGTTAACTAAGCAGATGAGGATGGGGCCAGGTGGGTGAGGAGCCAGGCCATAGACCTCAGAACTGAACCCAATCTTGACATAACCTACCAGCCCTCTTCCGCCTCGGTCAATCCGCCTGGAATCTGGGCGGCAAAACCAGGCTCTCTATTTAATACCTACTGACTGGACTAAACCTCTAAGTAAAAGAGACAAGGGCCAATAGGTGCTCACGTCAAGTCACAGGCAGGTCGCCTGGTGTGTCCTCAGACTCAAGCTTTCCCGGATCAGACTGGCTTGCCCAAGGCACATGAGGCCCATTCTATCACCCGGTAGCCCACCGCCCCTTCTTGTTGTGCCTTCCACCCCGCTCCCCCCTCAACAGCTCAATGACTGCGCTGGGGTCAGGTCAGCCAGGGAAGATCTCCTGGTGGCACCGGACTCGCTGGGAATAAAGGAAGGGTCCTCGAGCTCTAAGCCCGCATCCTCCGGACATATCTCTACCTGGGGCCAAGCTCGCCGTGCAGCCTGGAGCCCCAGACCTCCCAAGCCGCAGGCCAGGAAGGTTCAGAAAGTCACTGTCCCAGCGCACAGGGTCATCGAAGCCGCAGACCTCAGGGCACCAAGCAGACCTGGGTGGGAGGGAGCGTGCAAGGCCGGTGGGCCGTCCCGCATCCTCCGCCCCTGCACCCCGCGCCTTCTTACCCCCAGCGCATCCAGCCAAGAAGTCCAGCGCCATGACCCGGCCCGGCCAGGCCGTCCACCTCCTCTTCCTCTTCGGGCCCCGGCCCGCTGTTGGCCGTCGGGACTCCAGCGAGCTGAGCTGCTCTGCGCTGCGGCAGAGCCTGGACGCCGCTTCCGGGCGCCGAGCGCAGGCAGCCGGGGTCGGGGCGGCGGCTGGGTGGCGACTCCGCGGCGCGCGCTCGCCCCACTGTCCAGAGCACTTGCCCTCCGGGCTGTGCGCCGGCTCTTCGCCGGCTCTCACACCTCGGGCCGCACGCCCCGCCCCGCCGGACGCAGCGGCCCCCGCGGGCGCAGAGCGCAACCAACGGGCACCCGAGGCGCGGACAACGCCCGGAGCTCGGCGCGCCACCGGCGCGTCTCATTGGCTGGGCACGCTTGGAGGGCGGGGCCGGGGACGTGGCGGGCGGGGGCCACGTCGGGAGCCGCAGACAAAGAGTGTGCTTCCTGTGCCCGCCCGCGCCGCTTCTGGAAGGGGCAGCGCGGTGCGCCCCGCGGCGCCCGGGATCCCGGAGCCTCCCTGAGTGCGCGGTGCGGGGTTGCGGTCCCGGGCGGCGCCCGCTCTACTCCAACCCCGGGGCCCTGCACAGGGTCTGGATGCGACTGTGCTGCTGGACCTCAGACTCCTTTCCTGTGGAATGGGGACACGGTGGCGAGATCACGCGATCCTACAAGGCCCGCCGGCTCGGACGCCGCCCCCCCCCGCCCCCTCGCGGCAGCTCCGCTACGCTGCGCCCAGGTCTTCTTGGTAGAACGCGCGGGGATCTGAGGGGTTTGAGTGCGCCCACTGGGCCGGAGACTTAGGTTTGGGATGGAGAGGAGCGAACTTCCCAGCAGTTGGGGTGGTGGCTGGAAAGGCACCGTCAGGGCCTAGGGGCTCACGCTTTTCCAGAACGGGGTGTCCGCGGGAGCCACGGAAGGCTGTTGAGCGGAGGTTCTGGGACTGCAGGCTAGATCATGGGAAAGACACCGGCCTGCTTCCCTGGGCCTTGGAACTGGGAGAGCCTGGTAGATGGCAAGCGTGTCCGGGCACCAGGGTTGGAGAACTTTGAAGGGCTGTGGGGTGAGAGCTGAATTCTGACATGCCCAATATCTACAGCGGCAAAGAGTCTCCTGGGGCACTGGTGAGAGTGGGGTCTCCAGGACACTGCTCACTCCTCTGCCCTCTATGAACTGAGTGGAGCTGGTTGTGGGAGCCAGGAGGGTGGAGGGAGGGAGGGTCAGGTCTTAAGGTTGTGCTGTGTGCTAGGGATACTTGGGGGGTGTCAATAGCGAAGCCTAGAGCTGTCAGGGACCCCAGTGCTGTTGCATGGCCATGTTTATCATTCTAATCTAATGGAGCCTTCATGAAGCAGAGTCCCAAGCCCAGGGCTGCTGACTCCTAGTCCAGGGCTGGTAGTGGCTGCTGGGTCCTGAACTAGGGGTCTGGAGGCCTTGGCTTGAATGTCACCAACCTCTTAGCCCGGCCTTCTGGAGGGAGGCAAGCGATAGTGGGGGCGGAGAATCCCTAAGAATTTTAGTGGATGTGGGGTCCCCTGGTGCCTGGAGCTCCCTAATGCCTGTGCCATTAAACCTGACTGCACATCCACTGAGAAGCAGAACTTAGAAAGCCCATCTCTGGCTTTGGAGAGCTGGGGGAAATCGAATGCAGAAGCGGGATACTAGGTTAGAAACTGGGTCAAGTGATGGGAGGACAAAGCCTATTCTGCTTGTGGGTTATCTTTTCTTTTGGAGACAGGGTCTTGGTAGCCTAGGCTGGCCTGGAACTCACTATGTAAACTTGGCTAGTCCAGGGCTTCCCGCCCTTCTGCCTCAGCTTCCAGGTGCTGGGATTAGAGCTGTGGGCCATCACACTTGGGTTCTCTTTCTCTTCACTAGCAGAGCCTCACCTGCAGCCCCAGCCTAATTTTTTGTTTTGTTTTGTTTGTTTGTTTTTATGTGTATGAGTTTTTTGCCTGCATGCATGTAAGTGCACCTGCGTTGTTCAAAGCCCATGGAGGTCAGAAGAGGGTGTTGGATCCTGTGGAACTGAAGTTACAGATGGCTGTTACCTGCCATGTGGGAACTGGGAATCTAACCTGGGTCCTCTGCAAGAGCAGCCAGTGCTTGTAACTGCTGAGACATCTCTCCAGTCCCTTACTGTTTTGTTTTTAAGAGAACATGCAAATACCATGACCTTGCATCAAAAAGCCAGAGAAAAAGGGGGGGGGCAGGCCAGTGGGAGCATGTGAGAGCCTGCCTTTAAGTTGATGTCATTCTTGGCAGAAATTGAATGCAGCTCTGACCCTCTAGGTGGGCTAAGGAAGGGTCTAGCAGCCCTACACAGTAGGGACTCCATAATTGAGTTTCAGGACCATTTGATGGAGGCCCCAGGGTCCACAGGTGCAGGTGGGGAGTAGGCAGCCTTCTAGGAACCTACAAGGCAGAGGGGTGGGGCTGGTTGTGCGGGCTGGCCTTTGTCTGGACCTATTAGGTTTGGGGACAGACTGTGTGAAGGATTGGAAGGGTGAGCTGGTGTTGAAAGCTGCCCCAGTTGGGCAGAGATGTGTCCTGTGGGATGTGTCCCCCCTCCCACCCTGCCAGTCTGAACTGTTGGGGGGCAGTCATTGAGATGGGAGGGGTCACTTGAGCCAAGAGTCTGAAGATCTGGTACCAAGTGGGGTAGATTGGCCCAAATCCTTGACTTCCATGGTAGCTGGGAAGAGACCAAAAGAGACCAAGACTCCAGCCTGGAGGGAGGGAGTGCGTGATACCTACTTATGGAGCTGTGCTGCTATGTTGTTTTCTTTCATTTCCTGAGGGCAAAATTACAGCTGGAATGTTCTGTCTCTTCCTACTCCTCTCCTAGGGGACTGGGGTCTGTCTGACCCTGAGGATCCCAGCTAAGGTCAAGCAGTTGGAGAATGGCAGGGACAGGGTCAGTCTGTCATAGTGCTTTTCTTTGGACATCTGTAAGTTCTTACATAAGACAGGTCCAGTATGGAAACAGAATCAACAGTGGGCAGAAAGAAAAATCCTATCTCCCATTCTTCCCATCCTGGACCTGTTGTATTGGGTGTGCTGTTAATCAGCCCCACCTCACTCAGCATAAAACCCAAGCTCAATGCCAAGGATGCCTGAGGCATCTGGTGTCCTGGCTGCACCCTCACCGCTTGCCTTCCATCCCTCTCCAGGTCAGTTCCAGCCCATGTACCAAGCTTGTTCCTGCCTCAGGGCCTCTGCACTGGCTGCCTGTCCATAGGAAGCCCTTCCCCCAGATGTGCATATTTCTAGAACTTGGGACCTGCTCAGTTCTTACCTCTGAAGGGGCTGGACTAGACCACTAAGATCTGAATGAACCCCGTCCCTTCCCCAGTTCATAGGTAGAAATCCCTGCCCAACTTGACAGCTTTAGAAAGTCAGGCCCTGGCTGACAGCTGGCTCCCTTCTCTAGAGACACGTGGCTTGCAACAAATGGGTAAACGGTATCTTTTAGAATTAGAAAATCATGGGGCTGGAGGGATGGCCTAGCGGTTAAGAGCGCCGACTGCTCTTGCAGAGGACCTGGGTTCGATCCCCAGCACCCACATGGTGGCTGAGAACCGTCTGTAACTCCAATTCCAGGAGAATTCCAGCTCCAGGGGAATCCGAGATCCTCTTCTGACCTCCACGGCATTGCACGACACGGGTGCACAAACCTACATGCAGACAATACATTCATACACATAAAAAAAAATAATTTAAAAATAAGAATTAGAAAATCATTTTGGGGGGTTCTTTTTGAGACAGGGTCTCCCTGTAGCCCCAGCTATCCTGGAATTCACTCTGTAGACCAGGCTGGCCTTGAAGTCACAAAGATCTGCCTGCCTCTGTCTCCCAAGTGTTGGGATTAAAGGCGTGCGTCACCATTCCTGGCAAATTAGAAACTCCCATAATGGGCCAGCTAAATGGCTCAATGGGCAAAGGTGTCTGCTGTCAAGCCTGACAACCTGAGTTCAATCTCTAGAGTCCATGTAGTATAAGGAGAAAAACTAACGGTCACTGGTTGTCCTCTGATAGCCACACTTGTGCCCTGACATACACATGCAAAAAAAAAAAAAAAAAAAAAAAGTCCAGTAAGGGCTTGGGAGACGGCTTAGTTGACAGAGTGCTCACATGCCAACAGGAAGACCTGAGTTGGTTTCTCTGAGGGCCTACCTACAGGAGGCTGAGGCAAGAGACTCACCCACATGTTCAAGGCCAGACTAGACTAACCTTGGCTCAATAAAATATAAGTTTAAAAGTCAGGTGTGGTGACACACACCTTTAATCTCAGTACTTGGGAGGCAGAGGCAGGCAGATCTTTGTAAGTTCAAGGCTAGCCTGATCTACATAGCAAGTTCCAGGCCAGCTGGAGCTATAGGGAGGCCCTGTCTCAGAACAACAAAACAACAACAACAACTTGCTGGCTGAAGTTGCCACCCCAAAGAAATGGGGAGGTGCTGGAAGGGGCCAGCTCTGCAGGAATGGGGTGGCCAGAACCAGGGGCTGCCTAGAGCAGAGGTAGCCTGTAGCCTGGCAGGCTGCCTTAGGGGAGGCTGGGGACTGGACACCAGACTTTTCAGGACTGGAATCAGCAGCATGTTCCTGTACCAGCCTCTTCAGGCTTTGGAACTTGGGGACAGTGTCTCCAAGGCAGGTCTTACTGGTACTGTGGCTGGGACCATGTGGTCCTTTGTATCAGGTCCTGGGAGAGTGCTAGGGAGCAGAGAGTACTCAGCCCAGGCTGATGCAGCACTTTGTGGGGGTTCAGGAGTGGAAGCTGAGAATTAATTTTAGTTTATATTTATTTTTAATGAGAATATTTTTATTTTGTTACTTTTATTTTATGTGCATGAGTGTATTGACTGCATGTAGATAGGCACACTTGTGTCCTGCAGTGCCCACAGAGGTCAGAAGAGAGCTTCAGATTCTCCTAGAATTGGAATTACAGATGGTTATTAGCTGCCATGTGAGTTCTGGGAATCAAACTCAGTTCCTCTGAAAGACCAGCCAGTGCTCCTGACCACTGAGCAAACTCTCCAGCCTGAGAATTAATTTTATTTAACTATCCTTCCCAGCTCTAGGAGTGGTGTTGGGAGAGGGTCCTGTATTTCCACCCATTCCCGGGGCCCAGCCCTGGGGTGACCTGCAGCAGCCTGGCCTGCTCAGTGACATTCAGAACCCACTTGGCCTTCAGGGGTCAGACGATCACCGGAAACTAAAGATGTGGCTCGGTATAAATAGCCATATGGCAAAGGTTTCGTGAAGGACTGAAGGGGGTCTGGCAGGGTGCCTCAGAACTGCAAGGTCATGGGGGTCCCTTGTGGATATCAGGCCAACTAGTAGAACCTACTAGTTGGTTCTGCATCCTCTCTGACACACTGGCTGCCTGATGCTGGGAGCAGGCTGTTTGCTGCACACACCCAGCATCAACAAACCCTGGAAGGTATTGGCCTGAGGAGAGCAGTGGGCAGACGATTTGTGGTAGAGCCGGTTCAGTTGGCAGCAAGGGGGTCAGGAGAGGGAGGGGCAGCTGGTAGGCAGGACACTGTTCTGAGTTCCGGCTGATCACTGTCACAGCAGGCATGTCCCTCCATGAGTACCAGATATGGCCAGAGGAAACCCTGGGCAGCTCCAGAGCCAGGAAAAAGGTTCTGGAGAAAGACTGCAGTGTCCTGGAACTGGGAGCACTGTGAACCTTCCAGAACCTTCAGAGAGCCTTAGGCTGCACTGACCCTGCTGTGTGGGGCTCTGTGCCTGGAATTGTCATAGCATACCTGTCCTTGGGCTCCATTGTGCCTGCCCTAACAGGCTTCTGTACCACATAGGGTGGGGTGCATGAAGGGCTTAGTCCACCTCTGAGGTGTGGCCCCTGCACGGGTCTTCCTGCCCACTGGGAGGACAGCAGGCCACTTCTCTGAACCCTAGCGGCTTTGCTGTCTGGAGGCTAGCAGGCCTCCCCAGGAGCCTGCTCACATAGCTCCTCCTGCTTGAGATTTTGATTCCCTTTCCCTACCTGTTGCCACCATATGAGCCTCTTTTGGGCAGGTTGTGCTGTACCATGAAATGTGTCCCAAGCCACAGTGACCCTTCAGCTTCACCTCCTTGGGCTCTCTAAGGAGGAGTCCACTCCAGCACATACCCTTGCTGCCTGCCCCACCCAAATGCTTCAGCCAGCTCCCTCCCTTTACCTTCTGGAAATGCCTGCTGCATTAACTGTTTTTCAGCTCTTCAAGGTAATTGAAAAATTTTCTGTGTATGTTTGCTTTCATGTGTATGTGCACCACATGCGTGCTTGATGTTCACAGAGGCCAAAAGAGGGCATAGGTTCCCCTGAAGCTCGAGTTTCAGATGGTTATGAGCCACCGTGTGGGTGCTGGAACTGAATCTGGGTCCTCTGCAAGAACAGCCAATGCTCTTAACCCCTGAACCATCTCTTCAGCCCCTCTTCATGGTGATTTGAAAGTGTGTCTGCAGGGGCTGGAAAGATGGCTCAGCAGTTAAGGGTACTTGGGTGCTCTAACACTGGTCCCAGCACCCATGCCTACTGGTTCAGTCACCTGTGACAGTGATCTGATGCCCTCTGCTGGCCTCCACAAGCATTGCACTTGTGTGTACGCAAAGCCACATACACATTTAAAAAATGAGCAATGTAGTCTGGACACTCATTTGATCAACTTGATTGAACATACAACCCCTCATCCCCCACTGGATGGTGGGGCTGTGGGGGTTTGGGCACAACAGCCTGCAAATTGGTTTTACATGAACGATGCTTGTACTCATGGATTATCACTTATAGCTAAAAAATGAAAAAAACTGAGAGAAAGATGCAGGACAGTTATGGCAGAATGCATGATCTGGGATGGGGTGGGGGTGGGGGTGGGGGTGGGGGGGAAGGGAAAGGGAAATATGCCTGAACTGAATTGGAAAATGATGTATGAAATGCACAAAGCATCAATAAAAAAATGTTAAAAAAAATGGGTCTGTAAAATCTTTTGCTGTTTGACCCTAAAAGGTGGAGCCTAGGTACTGGGAATGTATCTCAGTGGTAGAGCACTTGGTCACCATCATCCAGCATGCATGAAGTCCATTAATAGTGTGGGGGATGAGGGAGTGGAACCTAGCTTCTTCCTGCCTCTAGTGAACAGTTTCCAGAATGCAAAGGGATTCTTGTAGGTCATGCAGCTTGAAGCAGCAGAGCAAGGCCTGTCTATCCCAAGCAGTCTGGCTCAGAGATCCTGGCTGCTGGGTTGTGCCTCTGGGTGCTGTGGACATGAACAAGAAGTGGGTCCCCAAGCACCCAGGAGGAGACATGGACAGGAAAAGAAGTAGGTTGCAAACCAATATTAGAAACATTAGGGGCCAGAGAGATGGCTCACTGGTTAAGAGCACTCCTGTTCTACCAGAGGACCTGGGTTTTGGCTCCCAGCATCCACACTGGGTGGCTCATAACCAATTCCAAGGGATCTGATGCCCTCTCTGGTCTCCATGGATACCTGTATATGTGTAGTATGCATACATATACTCAGACACAGTTAAAATTAATTTTTAAAAAGAAAACATTTAGGGGCTGGAGACATGGCTCTTCAGTTAAGAGCACAGGCTGCTTTTCCAGAAGGCCTGGGTTTGGTTCCCAATACTCACATGGTTGATAACAATCATCTTTAACTCTAGTTCCAGGGGGATCTGACCCCCCCTTCTGGTCTCTGTGGGCATTGCATGCATGCGGTAGGCAAAACACCTACACATAAAAATAAAATGTTCTTGAAAAAAGAAACATTAGGGGGCTGGAGAGATGGCCTAGCGGTTAAGAGCGCCGACTGCTCTTACAGAGGACCCGGGTTCGATCCCCAGCACCCACATGGCGGCCGAGAACCATCTGAAACTCCAATTCCAGGAGAACTCCAGTTCCAGGGGAATCCGAGACCCTCTTCTGACCTCCGCGGCATTGCATGACACGGGTGCGCAGACTTGCATGCAGACAGGACATTCATACACATACAGAAATAAATAAAGTTAATAAAAAAAAAAAGAAAAACATTAGAAGCCCAGCATACTTGATGTGGTAATTGAGCCCAGTGATCCCTCCATTCAGAAAGCTGAGGCAGGACATTTTTTGGGGGGAGGGGAGACAAGGTTTCATGTAGCCCAGGCTAGCCTCAAACTTGCCTTATGGCAGTGAGTGACCTTGGATTTCTGATTGTCCTGCCTCCTCCACCTACCCAGTGGCGGGACTGTGTGTATCACTATGCGCAGCAGGAAAGTGTTTGCTGAATCCATCAGAAGGCAAGTCTTCAAGTTAGGGTGGAGGGACCTGCATTTACTATCTGGCGTCTCGGATGTAACCCCTGATTATTCATTTTGTTCTAATAAAGGAGGAAGGTATATAGAATGTGTGTGGCTCACCTGTGGTACCAGCAAGCCTGTGTTCTCCCAGGAGTCCTCTATGTGGCCCTCCAGCATGGGGTGTAATATTGTGGGACTTGAGCACTGGTGGATGAGGCCTAAAGCTAGCTGGATGCCAGTAATAGCTACCCAGCCTATAGGTGGCAGTGGCCTCATCAAGCACCCCCTGTGCCTCTGTCCATGCAAGACCTGAGGTTCACTGCCTGGTGGGAAAGTCAAGACTCAGAGAGGCTTATGCCACTGACCCAAGGTCACACAACTGGGCAAGGCAGATCTTCACAGCAAACCCAGGCCAAGGACAAACCCACCCCTGACCCAAATACAAAGATCCCCTGACAGAGGATTCTTTTTTGGCCATCAGACAACCTCCTCACCACCTTCTGTGTCAGATCCAGCCAATAATGGAGGTAACCCCATGTGGAATGACTGTTTTATGACCATAGTCACTGCAGAAGGAAGCTGTGCAGTTGTGGAAGACTGCCTGCTTTCCCGTCCCTCAGCTGCTTTTCATTGTGGGCAACAAACCTCCCCTCCCCATCTGCTAGAGCCAGCCACTGCAAGACTGCACCCACTGCCTCTCCCCTCCTCACTGCCTGTCACTTCACCGTCTGTTCACATCTGTCCATTCTCTGTCTATGGTCTGTCTGTCCATTCATGTATCATGTGTCCATCCCTTCATCCTCCATCCATCTCCACCTGTCTTCCCTTTGCCTAACTACTTATCTATCTTTCCATCCATCCATTCACCCATCTGTCCCATCTTCCTCCTTCCCTCCATTCACCCATCCGTCCTATCTCCCTCCTTCCCTCCATTCACCCATCCGTCCCATCTCCCTCCTTCCCTCCATTCACCCATCCGTCCCATCTCCCTCCTTCCCTCCATTCACCCATCCGTCCCATCTCCCTCCTTCCCTCCATTCATCTATCCATCCCCTCTCCCTTCATCTAGACAACTCTATCTCCCACCCTTCCGTCTATCCACCTTCCCATCACCCCATTTATCTACCTTTATCATCCTTTGTCTTGCTTACTTGTTCATGGATTTACTAATCTCCGTCCATCTCCCAACCATCCCAGACTCTTCCTTCCCTTGTTCCCTTTATCTGTTCATCCATTGTTCATCCATATGTCTATCTCTCATCCATTCATTCATGTTTCCATCCCTCCCACTGTCAACCCAGTCTCCATCCATTTTCTCTGTTCTTCCAATCTGTTTGTCCTTTAACCTGCTCACTTTGCTGTTCTTTCCTATGGCTATCTGCCTAATCTCCCCAGTCTACCCACCCAGGACTGTGAGCTGTGTGGAGGAGGAAGCCCAGCATAGGCCTGCAAGAAGCCTACAGCCCGTGAGAAAACATTGGCACCAAAATAAAACAGCCAGACAAAGGATGGGTGAAACAACTAGGCTACAGAAGTGCGGACATGCTTGTCTCACTGTCACCTTCCCATCTGCTCTCCCACTCCCTCCTGTTCCCCTCTGTCCCTTGATCCTGGGTGTCATGTGACTTTTCCTGGGGAGATGGAAAGAAATGCCTGTTCCCTTCAGATAAGCAGCATCAGATCAAAGGAAGGATTCCACCCAAGTCCACGTGGTGAATTGGTAAGCTTATTGGGGTTGCCTACAAGAGCACAGGGCACTCAAAAGGCAGCTTTGCCGCCAGGGAGTCCCAGCCTGGACGTCTGTTTATGCCTCTTTACAAATGACATCAAGTCTGGGGCTGGAGAGATGGCCTAGCGGTTAAGAGCGCCAACCGCTCTTACAGAGGACCCGGGTTCGATCCCCAGCACCCACATGGCAGCCGAGAACCATCTGAAACTCCAATTCTGGGAGAACTCCAGTTCCAGGGGGAGTCCGACACCCTCTTCTGACCTCCTCCGCGGCATTGCACAACACGGGTGCGCAGATTTGCGTGCAGACAGTACATTCATACACATACAGAAAGAAATAAAATTAATAAAAAAAATTTACAAGTGACATCAAGTCCAAAGCAGTTGGGGGTGTTGCATATTGGAAACAACAACAACAGGACTGCATCAAAGAACTGACTGAAACAGTGAACTTCTGCTCAAAACAGTCAACTTCCACAAGGAGAATATTGAGAAAGACTGAAAAAGAGATGAAAAGCATGTTTGGCAGAATGCATGAGCTCTGGTGGGGTGAGGGGATAGGGTGGGGGACACAGGTCTAGATTTAATTAAAAATATATAAATAAAAAATAAAAATTACATCGATCTCTTGTCTCTGTCATGTGTGTGTGTGTGTGTGTGTGTGTGTATGCACACTCACATGTTACAGCGTGCACGTGTGGAGGGGAGAGGACAACTTGCAGAAGTCCGTTCTTTCCTGCTATTGCCTAGGTACCTAGACTCAAGCTCAGGCTGTTAGGCTTGATGGCAGGTACTTCACCCACTGAAGAATCTCTCTGACCCAGTCTCTTGAGGACAAGCTAGGCCTACTCTAGGTAGCTGTTGTAAAGAATAGCAGCTTGGCAGGCTGGTTAAACCTTGAGTTGCAAAGTAATAGCCTTGACCTGAGTTACTCCATTTTGAATATTCCAGGAGAAAATGATTCTAGACCATGTTTGCCCAAGCACCAGCACCTGTCAGCACACCAGGAACCACAGACTGATAGTTCATTTCTGCTATTAAGTATCAGGTCACACCAGATGAAACCCTCACTTGGATCTCTCAAGACTGGAATGTGGCGGGCACACTGACCAGTCACCTGGTCACGCATCAGTACCCTTGTCTGGATAAACTGACACAGTAAAGGACTCTTGCCTGTGTCCCTGTTCCAGCTCCAGTGCCCTTTCCTCTGCCTGTGACACTTAGCTCACTTCAAGCCCACTTTAAGATCCTGCACCTGACACCTCTGTACCTTCCCTGCAGACTCTCCCTTGCATCTGTATCAGCTCTGTCTCTGACCTCAGGACAGCCTCCTTGACTGCTCAAACCTCTTTAACACTTTTTTTGGTCTTTTTGAGACAGGGTCTTCCTGTAGCCCCAGCTGCCCTGGAACTTGCTATGTAAATGGGCTGGCCTGGAACTCAGAGATCCCCTGCCTTTCCCTCCGAGTGCTGGGATTAAAGGAGTGCACCACCACACTCGGCTTCTTTAACACTTTCTTATCTGCTCCACAGTCAGGTTGTATGTATGTGTATGTATATTTGTGTGTTGAGTATATGGGTGTGATATGTGTGTGCATGAGTGTATATATATATATATGTGTGTAGTGTGTGGTATGTATACATATATGTATATATGTGTGCATGCATATGCATATGTGTATGTGTATGTATATGGGTGTATGTGTGTGTGGTATATGTGTATTGTGTGGGTATGTGTGTGTATCAATGAAGTATAAAGTGTGATTTGAGAATTAGTATTAGTAACTAAGACTGGAGCGAAAGAACCTGTGAGTGGCTAGCTCCAGCACCAGGTAAAATCAGGATTACTTCGCGGTGAGTTGAGGGAAGACAAATGTGTCCATGTAGGTTTTGGACACTGTGCTCTTTGTTCTTCTTAAATGATCTTGGGGTCTGGAGGGGCCTCGGGAGCCTCATGAGTGCCTACCCCCATAGGGCATTACTAGGCTCACACTCCTGAGAGCCCCGTGTGGACCGTCACACTGCTCTGCTTCACTGCCATGGTCATGGCCAACTGGAAGCAGCAGCTAACCTCACTGGGCCGTCGGATTGCCTCTGGTTTCCTGTCTGTCTGGGGCTTTCCAGTTTGCTTCCCAGCACATCAATTTCCCAGGCAGAAACTGGGTTGTCGTGTTTATCTAGATGGCCTCCTGTTTGACACCTGGCATGTGTTGGTTGCACGCGTCAGGGGCCTGGGCAAGTGGGCTGCTGTCCAGCAGTGATGACACGGATGAACAAAGGCAAATGTCTCTGATTTGAGAGGGTGGACTTCAAAAGTGTCTGGGTGTGAGGCCGAGGGAGAAAGGTGTCCAGGGCAACTGCAGGTTTTGAGCTGCTTCAAGCTGCTGAGCGTCTGAGGGCCTAGATTCTGAGTAGAGCGTCTACAACAGAACTGGGAGCCTAGCTGTATCTGCTTCCCCAGAGCAGACCCGCCACCTCCTTCCTTCAAGACCTTCTTTCTACTAAGGCACGTGGCTGGCTGTTCTGTAGGAACGCAGTGTGGCCACAGATACAGAAGTGGAGGCACATGGAGATCAAAGAGCTTCTCTCAAAGCCACGTGGCAGAGCTGGGATTTGAGTGCAAGCAGGCCATGTCCCTTTCCAGGGCAAGATGTACATCACAGCTGGCCTCGGACAGACAACTTCCTGCCTTCCCCCAATGCCCTCTGCCCTCTGCTCTCTGCCGTGGCACCTAGTACGGACTAAAAACAGACAAACTATCAGGGTGAGGGGTCAGCCCTTGTTCAATACTCAGCCTGTTCAAGGCTAACCTACAGAGGACAGGAAAACAGGTAGACATGTGGCTTCCTGCTGCTCTCCAGTTGGCACAACCCATCTGTCCTGTAGCTCTCTGGTTGAGCCCTCCACGTCACCTGGGTCATGTAGTGGGGAGCTGTGCTAAGCTGCGAAGGGGACTAGAAATGATATCCACAGAGACAAATGGCCCTTTCTGCATGGGTTGGCCACCAAAGAGGGTGCTCTAAAGCAGTAGCTGGGAAAGGTGTGGTGCCTTGTGGACCTAAGCCAGCCCCCTTTGGGGTCTTGGTGACTCTATGTGTAGAATGGGGCCTGGGCTGTCCCTCTCTCTTGGGGCTGGTAAGCTGTGAAGTGGGGTTCACACATAAGGGGTCACTGTTTCTTCAGTCACTGCAAGCAGGCAGAGGCCTGACGCAGGCTGAATTTGGAAGTGGAGGCAGACCTGTGTCTATGAGTGGGACACCTTCCATGACCTCTCACATGTTTTCCCTGATGTCGAGGTCCCAAGGGCATTGGAACAAGGGTCCTCGGGAGGTGTGTGGGTGTGAGCATCAAAACAGCCTGTAGCTCAGCCCTGTCTCCGCCTCTACCTACAGGTATTTAAAGTCGGAGGAGCTTGTAGGAGCTGGCCCGCGGTGGCACGGACAGAAAGACCAGAGCCCTCCGCACTCCTACACTGTCCATGGATTTTGTTGCTGGGGCCATTGGAGGTACAAGACAGGGGCAGAAGGGTGCAGAGAGGAGCTGGGGGAGGGTGGTTGCCTGGGTGGTGTGTGGGAGGAGCCCAGGGCAGCAGTTTGGGCAGATCCCAGGGGTACCTGGGCTTAGGTGCTGAATGGGTGGGTAGGTTCTGGTGCACAGCTCTGAGGCAGGATGCTGACGCAGGTTGGGGACCACTATTTGGAGCAGGGGCTTATCTCTGGGGTTAGGGGATGCTGGGGTTCCTTGATGTGGGAGAATGAGCCCTGGGGAGTGACAGGAGCCTGCAGGGGATGAGCTGTGTAGCACACAGTAGGGACCAGAAGGGAGAGAGGAGGGAGGGGACACTTGCTTGTGACTTTTCTGGGTTACCCACCAGGGTCTGCTGATGCCCAGCCCCCTGTGGCCGAGACTGTCTCCCTCCTGTGGGGGGAGGTGATGGGAAAGAGGAGAGGGGAGAGAGGTTGCTGCCCTCGGGGGCTCTGCAGGCCATCAGCCATTGATCTGCAGGATGTGCAGCTATTTTGAGAGGCACCTTTGGCCCTGCTGCTCTTGTGAAACAGCCGTGGGCAGCTCTTACTCACTGCTGGGAACAGTCTAGGGGCCAGGAAGTGAGGTTCTGATCTGCACCATTCCAAGGCTAGCTGCACTGAACCAAAGGATGAGGTCCCTGGTCCCCGGCTCTGAGGGCTCTACTTCTAAGGTGGTGATGACATGCAGGGCTCAGCAGCATGGACATGTGATACAGGCTCTGATGCAGGTTGGGGATCACTATTTGGAGTAGGGGCTTATCTCTGGGGTTAGGGGATGGATGCTGGGGTTCCTTGATGTGGGAGAATGAGCCCTGGGGAGTTTCCAGGCAAAGGCAGCCCAGAGCACAGTCTGGGGGCCTCAGGGATGAGGGCTTTGAAGGAGTTGGTGAGGTGTGGTCAAGCAGTGCTTGACTTGACCCTTCACCCCAGGCACTAATTCCTCTACTTGCATACATGCTGGAAAATGTACCCTGGGACATAACCCCATGGGCTTTGTCATCCGCCATGTCCTCACCAGCCTCACTGAGTTAGAAACCCTGGACACCTGCTTGGCCTCTTGGCTTCCCCACAGCTGTGCTGGTCTTAAGATATGGAGGCCTGGGTGTTGGAGCAGCAGGGTAGTGTGGACCTCCTGGTCCAAAGCCTGGGCCATACACAGCAGGTCACTCTGTGTCCACTGCCTTCAGATGATCCACTTATACAGAGGAAAGTTCCAGAGGCTTCAAGGGAGCAGGTATCCCCCACCCCCGGCCCCTGTGCCAGTGCTGGAGGACAGCTAGGGTAGTGGGTGCAGAAGGACCTGAAGGCTCTCCTCCTGGCCATGGCCATGCCAGCTGCTTCTGAGCCTTACCCCTAGTGAGCTAAGGACCTCCTGTTAGGCACTGGCTCCCAGACTCTGCCACCTCCCACAGGGCCACACTGGGAGTAGGCCTTCAGCACAAGGTCCTTTGGAGGAACTTGTCTAGACTACAGCACTGCCCACTCTGCTCTGTGCACACCTGTGGTTCTGGGCAATCCTGGCCCTTCAGGGATCTAGGTGAGGGCCTGGGCCTCTCACCTTGGCTTGAGCTCAGACTGTACCCGTCCTGGGTCCCTGCAATGTGTGGGTGCAGCTTCCCAGACCCTGCAATGCATGGGTGCTCACCTGGCTCCTACAAAACCTGGCACAGGCTGAGGCCCCAGGGCAAGGTCTGCCTGGCTCAGGGACAGTGTCAGCCAGGGCAAATCCATGAACATGACGCCAGCAGGAAGGGTGAGGAATGTTCTTGGCACAGGCAAAGGGCACGGGCACTGCCTAGCCAAGACTCAGTAGAGAGAGATTGCCAGCAAGCTTGGTAGATGCACACTGAGGGTGTTTCTCACCTGTAAAACAAAAGATGCCCAGGTGGGGTCAGGCAGAGGCGTGGAGCTTGCTTGGGCCACCTTCTGAGGTCTTAATGGTTCTTCTGCCTTGCAGGTGTCTGCGGTGTTGCTGTGGGCTACCCTCTAGACACAGTGAAGGTACTGCAAGGCCCTGCCTGAGCCCGAGATCACCCTCCAGATCTCCTGCACCCAATCCTGGTCATCCACTAGAAGGCTACTAGGATCCAGCCCTCTCCTGCTCTCATGCCTTCAGTGGCTTCCTATGGTCCTTGGACTGTCAGTCTTGTGCCCAAGGAATCTCACTTAAATAGGGCTTACTGTCCCTGCTCTGTGCATAGCAGCACGTCTGATAGTCAAGGGGCAGAGCCTAGGGTCCTACTGGCTTCCAGCCCTCCATGAAGCCTCCCTCCCTCTCCTGCAGGTCAAGATCCAGACTGAGGCCAAGTACACAGGCATCTGGCATTGCATCAAAGACACATATTGTCAAGAGCGGGTAGGCCTGGGGCTCGGGACTGAAGCAGGAAGTGTCAGCCTGGGACTGGCTGGAGGCTGCTGTTCCCCTGAATCCCAGCCTTCTGGCCCCCAAATGTCTGTGATCAGCTCAGGGATCCCTTTGAGGACCACAACTTGGGTACCTGGGACACACTATGACACAGAACTAAGTCCCTGTCACCAGGGGAGGTGGTGGGAGGGGCACTGGGCTTCTGAAGGACTTGGGGACCTTTACGATAGTGAACTTGGGGCTTGGCACAGGCAGGGGTTAGCCCAGAAAAGCCATAGTAAAACATGCCAGTTTTATCATTGTGGTCAGGCAGCTGCCTTGGGTAGAGAGTGAACCTTTGTCTCTTCAACGCCTCACTTGGCCTCAAGCACTGAGTCTCCAGGTTGACTCCTGGAGGCTGAGGAGGCCTTGAGGGAGTG
Organism: Rhizomys pruinosus; assembly: GCA_009823505.1. Lineage (NCBI taxonomy): Eukaryota > Metazoa > Chordata > Mammalia > Rodentia > Spalacidae > Rhizomys > Rhizomys pruinosus. Next base: position 1,105,122 of record VZQC01007008.1, on the reverse strand, counting down.
GACTGGACAAAGGAGGTGGTCGTCAGGCAGGGCAACATTAGCGGTCCCAGCCCCAGGACAGGCCTCCTGTTGGCTGGGCCCTGTCTTCACTTGGCCCTGCTCACCAGGTTCGGGGCTTCTACCGGGGTCTCTCGCTGCCTGTGTGTACAGTGTCTCTTGTGTCATCTGTGTCCTTTGGCACCTACCGCCACTGCCTTGCTCATATCTGCCACTTCCGGTACGGCAGCGCGGACGCCAAGCCCTCCAAGGTGGACATCACACTCTCAGGATGCACCTCTGGTCTTGTCCGAGTAAGTGGAGGGTAGCATAGGGTAGGAGGGTGTCAGAGACTGATAGTCCCCAGCATGTGGGGGACAGAGCTCCAGGCGGGCCAGGGCCTACAGCGGTTGGGAGAGTGCTAAGGAACCAGTGTCCTGCCCAGATAGGCCAGGCTTTGGGTGGCGAGGACACCCTAGTGGGGAGGAGGGTGACCATAAGGACCCTCCATCCGGTAACCCAGAGAGGCAGCACTCAGGTGCGTGTGACCTCCATCTACAAAATGGATACCAAGATGTCTGAACCTGAGCCCAACTGTGGACTGTGGGCTCAGAGCTGCACCCACACACAAACAGCACAGAGGCCAAAGGCTGATGAGCCTATCCAGCCAGGCTGGACTCTTGAGCATGCTAAAGGCCCTTTTGGAGCTACCATCTCTCATCTGTAAGGTGTGGTGAGGACTGAGGGAGCTCATGGGTGCAAAGACCCCAGTGTAGAGCCTGATAGAGCTGAGCACAGCAGTGACCACTATGCCGTTAGTAGTATGACTTCATTATGCTTTTAATTATGTTCTTGACCGGAGTCACATTTACTTAATGCCAGTGTTCTAGGCTGGGAGAGGTCTAGAAGGTCCTGGCTTTGGCTTTTCCTGGGCAGAGCTTTGAACACTGGATCATCACATCCCTGGGGCCGGCTTGCAGCTTCCTGGGGTCTGGGCTCCCCAGTATTGCCCTGGGTGACTAGAGACAACGGGAGGCTGAGTTCAGGGTGTGAGGGAAGGCTGTAGGTGCATCCTACACCTGCTTCCTTTCTGCTCCAGGTGTTCCTGACATCACCAACTGAGGTGGCCAAGGTCCGCCTGCAGACGCAGACACAGACGCAGCAGCGGCGGCCCTCGGCCTCGTGGCCTTCAGCTACTCCCCCTTTGTGTCCTGCACCCTCTGCAAGTCTGGAGCCCAGGCCCAAGTATCACGGGCCATTACACTGTCTGGTCACGGTGGCCCGTGAGGAGGGTCTTCGGGGGCTCTATAAGGGCAGCTCAGCCCTGCTCCTTCGAGAAGGTCACTCCTTTGCCACCTACTTCCTTTCTTATGCCATGCTCTGTGAGTGGCTCACCCCTGCTGGCCAAAGCCAGCCAGGTTAGTGACAGTGGGGTGGGGAAGTGTTACATCGCCCAGCAGGTGGCCTGGGAGAGCTGGCATGAGCTGGGCAGCAAGCTGCATGCTGGCACACAAGCATGTCTTTAGCCCGGTGCTGCACACTGCCTAACAGTCAGGCCAGCCCCCTCTGTCACCAAGTTGCTGAGTAGCTTTGGATATTCACATTCCCCTCTGAAGCCCCATTTGCAAAATAAGGTCTGGGGACAAGAGTTTGGCATGGGACCCCCAGTGGGCCTGTGGTGAAGCCTGGTCTCTGTCTCTCTTGCAGATGTCTTTGGTGTGCTGGTGGCTGGAGGTTGTGCTGGGGTCCTGGCCTGGGCTGTGGCCACCCCCATGGACGTGATCAAGTCACGCCTGCAAGTTGATGGGCAGGGCCAGCAGCGCTACCGGGGCCTCCTGCACTGCATGGTGACCAGTGTACGTGAGGAGGGCCCAAGGGTGCTCTTCAAGGGGCTGGCGCTCAATTGCTGCCGTGCCTTTCCTGTTAACATGGTGGTCTTTGTGGCCTATGAGGCCATACTGAGGTTCACTCGGGGCCTGCTCACATAGTGGCCAGCTGCCAGTAGTGTCCGGGCTACAGCACCTGGAGGAGGCAAAGGGGAGTGCGGGTAGGGAGAAGCCCCCATCGGGTTGTCACAGGGCAGTGGACGTTTCCATGCAGCAACTCAGCCGAGGCCCGCCCCGAGCTTGGCTTGCCCAGCTGCTGACTCCAAAGTCAAGGGGCTTACCTTGCCATTTGCTGGGAGGTCACATGTGTCAGGGACGAGTGGGAGTCCTTGGTGAGGGCATGTGTCCCATGGAGTCATCCGTCACTGGGCAGCTGTTCATTCCTGCTCCTGTTTCCCTTGTCTGCACCCAAGACTAGAGTACACCCTCCATTGAGCCAGTTCTCCCCACTCTTCACATTATCCCCTTAGATCTAGACAGATAATGCCACTACACGGTGGGGATACAGCAGCAAGGCCAAGCCATCTGGCTGCAGGCTGGGCTTGTTTACTGCCCCAGGATGTCCAAGAGAGCCTGATGTCCTCACTGGCTGAAGAACTTGTGTGAGGCTTCGTTGTGCACCCTCGTTCCACCTGTAGGTGCTGTGCACACCACACGAAGACCCTGAAGCCCGAGTGGGAGTGAGTGTCAATAAAGTGTTGAGACTGCTCAGCAGTGTTGCTCCATGATCTGTGTTGTGCCTTGTGCTCATCTTGTACCCTGTGAAGCCTGCCTAACGGCAGTGGGAGGTAGACAGCCTCCGTCCTGGCAGCTCTCTCCTAGGTGGACAAGACTGCTTACCTGGGTAGCTAGGTGCCCACTCTACAGCAGCCCACCATGAAGCCCTGCATAGCCCTTGGGCTGGATTTGTTCCCTGACTTTCTGGGTTGTGGGTCCTGCTGTGGCCTATTCACATGGCACCCATGCCAAACGCACCTGACTGGTGCTCTGCACTGGGGGCTGCAGGTGGAAGGTTGCCAGGTACCCTACAAATTTCTATGAGCACACAGTAGGGTTCGCCTGTGCTTCTGTGGCCCAACCTCCCTCTCCTGGGAGAAGGCCCACTGGGAGTCAGGGCTGGCAGGTCTGGTGTGAGACCACTGGTCTGTACAGAGCAGGCTTCTGGTAAAGCTGGCTGATGCTGCTTCAATTGCACATACTCAGATGTAAAGCCTGGCTGTGTATGTACCAAATGCTCACTGTATTTTGGAACAGCGAAGCTTTTCTGTTCCTAGAACGGGGCAGACCTGCTCCTAGGCCTGCTCTTGTAATACAGACCTTATAGCCCCAGAGGACCTCCCTCTGCCTGCCCCCCTCTACTCCTTGGGCCTCACCTCATCCAGGAAGCCCTTCCTGTCTCACCACTAGGTGCTTTTGGCTCCGCCCAGGGAGCCTGGCCAGCTGGCTGGCTGCTTGTCTGTCCTCAGTTCCAAACCTAGGAGCTGCCCTGGACTGCTTACTGGTGCCCAGGGGTTCCAGGGCATGGACTCAATGTGTGAAGCCCTGCGGTCAAATCCAGATGATGAGGAAAGCCAGAGAGCTGCCAGATGGGGCCAGCTGGCCTCTGTGGAAGCAGGACTTCAGTAGGACTCCAGCTGCAGCCTGGGAGGAGAGCTGGCACAGCCATCCTCTGCAGGCATCTACATGGTGCACAGGACACTTAGAAGCACCTCTTCTCATCTGAGTCCCATTACCCCTGAGCCTTTGCATTCTCTTCAAATTTCAATAAGGTTTCTCTTGGAACAACCTGAATGACTGCCCAGATCTGAGTCTCCTGTTCATAGGGTTGCACTTTGCTTGCATTCTTGGAACACTGCACCCACTGTCCCACGTGTCTCCTGAACTGCGATTCCTAAGATCCCTAAGAAAGTCCTTTTAGTTTTTGTTTCTGAACTTGAACATTCTTCCTGCTTAGAGTTAATGATGTAGGGACATTCTGGGGATGTGCTTGGGGGACACCAGCAGAGGTTCCAGTAATTCACCACGTCTGACTCTGGCAGGGGCCGCTTTTGCCAAGGCCAAGAGAGAATCCCTCATTCTGACAGTGGGAGGTGAGCTCAGACAGTACTCCTGGCTCCAGCTGACCCTGAACTGCCGAGCAGCTGGCCCAGCCTAGGTCTTGAGGCTGTCACTGGCTAGGGAAGTGACCTAGCAGAAAGGGCCTGGAACTCATTGTGTAGGTTAGGCTGGCATTGAATGAGTATCCATCCTCTTGCTTCAGCCTCCAAATCACACCGGGCCCCTGGCCTAGCTCTTCCTGCTGGGCGTGGTGGTGCTGGCCTTTAATACCAGCACTCAGGAGGCAGAGGCAGGCAGATATCTGTGAGTTCAAGGCCAGCCTGGTCTACATAGTGAGTTCCAGGCCAGCTGGGGCTACAATGGGGAGACCCTGTTTCAAAAAGACAAAAAAGAAACACTCCTTAAAAAGTCAAGGTTGCATTTGACATTGCAAGGAGAGCTAACAGCTGCTCCCACAGTGTGTGCAGGCAGTAGGCCCACAGGCCTGCAGGAAGGGCCAAAGGATAAGGGCCTCCATGGAGCTGAGGCTGTAGGCCCAACGCCTATGTCCATTGAAGCACTGTCCTAGACAGAGGGGCTGGCAGCATCAGTGAGGCACGCTGGCATGAGACAGAGCAGATGCTGCTCTTCCTGGGAATTTCCTGAGCATTTAGTACATGACGCTGACCCCAGGTGTCACCCCCTAACCCCACTGAGCCTATCTCTCAGGAAGTTTCCAGAAGCTGCTGGTTTTCAGCAAACATGGCAGTGGGTACTGGAACCTGAAGCCCTCCTCTGCCTAACCAGTAGCAGCCTTAGGTATCACCTCTGCTCTGTCCTATAGGGACAAAATGGAGTTCCCAAAAGTGCTGGAGCCTGGGATGAATTAATTTAGAAGAAAACAGCTCAGGAGCTCTGAGATGCAGCTCAGGACCCAGATGGGGGATGGGCTGCTGGAAACAGGGGACTCATGAAAGACTCTGTCCATTGGAACACCAAATGGGACACAACTCCCAGGCCTTAAAGTTCCCTTTTGTTCTATGGGAATTCATCTTGGTCAATCTTCATTGATTGTTACCAGACTTCATCTAGTTGCTGCCTGCATTACTCAGATCCAAAGTGCACCTGTGACTGTTGTCTGGCTTCATCTAGTTAATGCCTGCTTTACTCAGGTCCTAAGTGCACCTGTGACTGTTACCTGTCTTCTGTTAGTTACTGCCAGCTTTACCCAGGTACTAAGGGCACCTGTGACTGTTACCTCTCTTCCTCTAGTTACTGCCTGCTTTACTCTGGTCCTACATGCAACTGTGACTGTTACCTATCTTCCCTTGTTAGGGCCTCCTTTACTTAGATCCTAAGTGCACCTGTAACTGTTGGATGTTACTGCCTGCTTGACTCAGGTCCTAAGTGCACCTGTGAGTGTTGTATGTCTTCATCAGGTTACTGCCTGCTTTACCCAGGTCCTAAGTGCACCTGTGAATGTTACCTGTCTTCCTCTAGTTACTGTCTGCTTTACTCAGGTCCTAAGTGCACCTGACTGTTACCTGTCTTCCCCTACTTACTCCCTGCTTTAACCATGTCATAACTGCACCTGTGACTGTTACCTGTCTTCCTCTCTTTACTGCCTGCTTTACTCAGAACCTAAGTGCACCAGTGACTGTTACCTGTCTTCCTCTAGTTACTGCCTGCTTTATTCAGATCCTAAGTGCACCTGTGACTGTTGTCTGTCTTCCTCTAGTTACTGCCTGCTTTACTCAGGACTAAGTGCACCTGTGACTGTGTCTGTCTTCCTGTAGTTACTGCCTGCTTTACTCTGGTTCTATGTGCAACTGTGACTGTTACCTGTCTTCTTCTCGTTAGGGCCTCCTTTACTCAGGAACTAAGTGCACCTGTGACTGTTGTATGTATTCATCTAGTTACTGCCTGCTTTACTCAAGTCCTAAGTGGACCTGTGAATGTAACCTGTCTTCCTCTAGTTACTGCCTACTTTAATCAGGACCTAAGTACGCCTGTGATTCTTACCTGTCTTCCTCTAGTTACTGCCTGTTTTACTCATGTCCTAAGTGCACCTGTGACTGTTACCTGTCTTCCTTTAGTTATTGCTTCCTTTACTCAGGTCCTAGGTACACCTGTCACTGTTACCTGTCTTCCTCTAGTTACTGCCTGCTTTACTCAGGTCCTAAGTACACCTGTAACTGTTGTCTGCCTTCAGCTACTTAATGCCTGCTTTACCCATGTCCTAAGTGTACCTGTGACTGTTACCTCTCTTTTTCTAGTTACTACCTGCTTTACGCAGGTCCTAAGTGCACCTGTGATTGTTACCTGTCGTCCTGTAGTTACTGCATGCTTTACTCAGATCCTAAGTGCACCTGTGACTATTGTCTGTCTTCAGCTACTTAATGCCTGCTTTACCCATGTCCTAAGTGCACCTGTGAGTGTTGTATGTCTTCGTCAAGTTACTGCCTGCTTTACTGAGGTCCTAAGTGCACCTGTGACTGTTACCTGTCTTCCTCTAGTTACTGCCTGCTTTACTCAGGACCTAAGTGCACCTGTGACTGTTAACTGCCTTCCTCTAGTTACTGCCTACTTTACTCAGGTCCCAAGTGCACCTGTGACTGTTACCTGTCTTCCTCTAGTTACTGCCTGCTTTACTCAGGTTGTAAGTGTACCTTTGACTGTTCACTGTCTTCCTCTAGATACTGCCTGCTTTACTCAGGTCTTAAGGGCACCTGTGACTGTTACCTGACTTCCTCTACTTACTCCCTGCTTCACCCATGTCCTAAGTGCACCTGTGACTGTTGTCTGTCTTCCTCTAGTTACTGCCTGTTTTACTCAGGTCCTAAATGCACCTGTGACTGTTACCTGTCTTACTCTAGTTAGTTCCTGCTTTACTCTGGACCTAAGTGCACCTGTGACTGTTACCTGTCTTCCTCTAGTTACTGCCTGCTTTACTCTGGTCCTATGTGCAACTGTGACTGTTACCTATCTTCCTCTCATTAGTGCCTCCTTTACTCAGGTCCTAAGTGCACCTGTGAATGTTACCTGTCTTCCTCTTGTTACTGCCTGCTTTACTCAGTACCTAAGTACACCTGGGATTCTCTCTTACCTGCTTTAAGTAAGGCTTATGTGTGTCTTCAATGGGTGCCTTCCTTCCCTCAAAGTTGTTTACTACCCAAGGGTTTATCTATAACGTCTCCCCCATCATCTTTGTATGAAGACACGTGGTTACTTTTCACTTTCCTTGGAATCCTGGCCCTTTTATGTGCTGAGACCCCTGATTTTCACTATGTAAACTTGTACAAAGAATAAATGATGCTTGCAAAAGACAAGTCTCCCAGAAATGTGTCTGTTGCATTCTCTGCACCACTTCTTGCTATGGCTCCCCGGGAGCCAGTGGTGGATTAGCCTTGGCAAGGGTCCCTGCACAGATTAATTCCTTCAAAGCCACAGGTGATGATGAGGGATGTGGGTTGGCCTGTGTGCTCATTTCTCTCTGGGCTCAGAATCCCACCTACAGCATCTGCCCACAGATGCTGGGTAGACAGTGACCACAGCATTTCTGCCACTGGGACTTCACTTGCTCTCCCTCATCTGCATACTTGCACGTGCGACACGGGTGTGATGCAGCTGTAAGAAGTTATCCAGGGTCACACAGAGCGAGCAAGGCTGTTCTCCAAGTAGGTCACCACCTCTGGTCACAGTCAGCCAGGTGAGGGGTTGGCCTGGAGGGTGTAGCTAGTCCAGGGGGAGGTGTGTATGAGATTCATGCCACAGCCTGGCACCTTTGTGGGTCCTGAGCCAAGGTGCTGGGCCTCCCATGGAGTGAATCTCAGTTCCTTCAACAGTGAGTCGGGGCAGACTGCTCAGTAACAAATTCACTGTGTAGCCTTGGACAGATCTCCTCAGATGGGTCAGAGTAAGTCCAGGACTCTACTGGGGCTGTCCGGTCCCTGCCAGCGCAGCCCCACCTTGTAGTCATTGTTCAGCACTGCCTTGAGCACTTGGCTCACTGAGAACAGGACAACGTGCACGCATTCTCTTCAGGCTGTTATAGATGAAACATGGCAGGACAGAAGCACCAGGGAGACCAGCAGGGCAGGAGAAAGGAGGGCAGCTTCCCAGGACAAGTGGCTCCCGACACGACGCGATCCCCAGGAGCTGGCTCTCAGTGCCATGGCTTTCTTTTTTTTTTTATATTTATTTCTGTATGTGTATGAATGTACTGTCTGCATGCAAGTTTGTGCACCCGTGTCGTGCAATGCAGCGGAGGTCAGAAGAGGGTCTCGGATTCCCCTGGAGCTGGAGTTCTCCTGGAATTGGAGTTTCAGACAGCTCTCGGCCGCCATGTGGGTGCTGGGGATCGAACCCGGGTCCTCTGTAAGAGCGGTCGGCGCTCTTAACTGCTAGGCCATCTCTCCAGCCCCCAGTGCCATGGCTTTCTACAAGTGTGCACTTTTCTCCTCAAATGTTGCCCACCCCCCAAGGAGAGTGTTTCTAGCTGTTAGCAGTGGGTGCAGAAGAGCCTGGGCTGGCAGCAGGGCTGTAGAACCTCTGCAGCTTAGTTGGATAGTCAGAGATGGAGACAGGAGAAAAAGGATGTTTATTTTTACTGGAAACTGGCCCAAGGACGGGTCACTCAAGAGGGACCTTGTTCCTTTGTAGAGGACAGATACTTCAACCAGGGGCTTTCCCTGAGAATGGCTTCTGTTTTGTCAACACTATGCATGGTTGGTCAGTAAATGTGGCCAACCCACAGGGAAAACACCAGGGCCTGGAGATTGCAGTTGTGTTTTCTGTCTAGCTACAGTCCACCAGCCTAGGGCGGGGCCAGTGCACTGTTCTGTGCTGACTTCCACTTCAGTCAAGTGTCAAAACAAAAGCATCTGCAAAGGTAACAGGCTATGCTTAGTATCCATGGGAGGAGCAAACACTGGTTTCTGCAGGGTGGAGTGCAGAACTGTGTGATGGAAAAGTTAGTCTGCTAAGGGAAGAAGCATGATTCCTGGAGTGGATGACACTCATGGTCTGGAGTTTAGTTACCGCAGCTGGAAGTTTCACCCAGAAGACTCAGGTTAATAAAAATGGTTCAGCCTGGTCCACAGCCAATGTTAAAAGCAGTTTTAAAAGCTGTGTTGAGGCTAGAACCCAGGGGCCTCAAACATGCTACCACAGAGCTATACCTTCAGCACAAACTGGTGATTTCCTAGTCAAGTGTAAAATAAAATACATACATATATTATATATACGTGTATATGTGTGTGCGTGTGTGTATATATATATATATGCATAAACACATTATAATATTTTGGTATGGGCCCAAGCACAGTATCTTTTGCCCACTAAACTTCCCCATATCAATTTTTCACAGCACTTTAAAATTTGACAATAATGACATTTTGACTCCATAGAAGCACACACAGAATATTTTGGTATTTTTTGAGACAGGGTAGGATCTTGCTAGGTAGACCTGGTTGGCCTGGAACTTGTGATCTTTCTGCCTCTGCCTCCTGAGTGCAGAAATTACAAGGCGTGCAAACCATCACCCAGCTTAGCCAGTGGATTTGAGGTCTACCTGGAACCGTAGACTGATTGCACATGGACTGTCCTCTGGGGACATACCTGGGTTCTTTGTGGGAGAGACTCACAGCTGGGTTTCCCATCTGACCACAGAACATTAGCAGCACCTGATCACCCTCAGCAGGCAACAGGAAGGAGACATCACAGAAGAAACTGCATCCAAAATGCACACAGGGTGTACAGATCCAGGTCTGGGAATTACCATGTGGCAAGCCTACTAGGAGTGTGATTTGATTCAGTGGGGCTAGGATTATTGATAAATTACGGCTTTATATGCACAAAAAAAAAAAAGAAAAAAAAAAGAAAGCAAGCAAGCAAAAAAGGCGTTACTGGAAATGGAAGGACAGTTGCCGGGGAGTCATGAACTCCTTCACCATGTCCTCAGTGATGGCCTTGCGCCGGGTCTGATGCTTGGCGATCAGGGGCTGCAGAACATCTATGAGTGTCTTCTTGAGTTCCCCGGTGAGCATGGCTCCACTGGTGTAATCCTGCCGGGAAGCCGCAGATGCTGTGAGCAGTGGTTTGTGTGCCCCAGCCCGTCATACCTACCTTACCTCAGCTCAGTCCATGTTACTTTGTGCCCATGCTCTAAGTGTAACAGTACTCTGGGTCTTAAAGGATATTTCTTCTAAAATAGCTAGAACCTGGCTCTGACTAGCAGCTGCAATGGAATGCACCTTAGTGAAAAGGCCAATGGGGGCACACGCCCTCCCCCCTTGTGGGAGATAGTCCTCCAACCACAGAACACTGGCTTCTATGCAACCTCTCATGACTTTTTCTTGATCCTAAATATAAGCCCACTCCTCAGACAAAACAAAGGCCCAAAGCTGGTGGCAAGCTCTCACTACTGCTACCACAGGTATATTCTTTTCTTTCTAAATTTGTTTTCATTTTCATTTTCAGTTGTGTTTATGTGTGTCTATATGTATGTGGGTATGTGGATGGGAGTGCAGGTGCTCATGGAGACAGAGGTCTCAGATCCTTTGGATGTGAGCCACCCGATTTGGGTGCTGGGAATCAAATTTAGTTACTCTGCAGTTTACACTCTCTCTTTTTTTTTCTTTTTTTTTTTTCTTTTGGTGTTTTTGAGATAGGGTCTCCCTGTAGCCCCAGCTGTCCTGGAACTCACTATGCAGACCAGGCTGGCCTTGAACTCACAGAGATCTGCCTGCCTCTGGCTCCTAAGTGCTGGGATTAAAGGAGTGTGCCACCACGCGTAGTGGTAGGGCTTTTTGAGACAGGGTCTCCCTGTAGTCCAGCTGGCCTGGACTTCCTACGAAGACCAGGATGGGCTCAATCTCGAAGGGATCTGCTTGCCTCTGCCTCCCAAGTGCTCAGATTAAAGGCGTGCGGCACCATGTCTGGCTCTGCTATCTTTTTTTACCATCCTTGGCACAGGTTCCTTTGTTACTAAACTCTTTTATTTTATTATTATTATTTTTTAAATTTTTATTTATTTTTGTATGTGTATGAATGTACTGTCTGCATGTAGGTTTGTGCACCCGTGTCGTGCAATGCCGCGGAGGTCAGAAGAGGGCATCGGATTCCCCTGGAACTGGAGTCCTCCTGGAATTGGAGTTTCAGACGGTTCTCAGCCGCCATGTGGGTGCTGGGGATCGAACCTGGGTCCTCTGTAAGAGCGGTCGGCGCTCTTAACCACTAGGCCATCTCTCCAGCCCCTGTTACTAAACTCTTTTAAATAGTTCACATGGAAATCTTGTTCTACATAGCAAGTTCCAGGCCAGCCAGGGCTACACGTGCTGACCCTGTCTCAACAATAATCAAAAAAGGCACCCACACAATAAAGTCCTGTACTCTTACCTAGTGCTCCCTCTGCTGTACAGCGCCTGTTCCTAAATTTTCGTTATTACTATTTTTGTTGTCTTTATGAGGAAAGCTGTTTCTTATTCTGGTATAATTTCCTTGGAAAGGTCTCTAACAGCTGGAAATCCTAAGGTCAAGCCTCCACTTTGCCCCAGCCTGCTCACTGAGAGGCCATGCTGGGGACACTCTCCTTGTGTGTACCTTGCAGCATCTGCTCAGTCACTGAAATAAACAGTAGCCAACAGTCAAATAAGCTTGCTAGATTATCTAGGTGAGTTTCTTTCTTTTGCTCTGTCTCTTTCTGTCTCTCTCTCCAGCATGTTGCTATGTAGCCCAGGGTGGCCTGGAATTATCAACCCCCTGCTTCAGCCTCAGTGGCTGGATCTATAGATGTGAACCACTGTGTCTGGCTCCTACTCAAGTCTTCACATCCCATCACGTAATGTGCACTATCCTGAGACCCAGGCAGATGAGGATGCTCTGCCAGCACACAAGGCCTGGCTGTCTGCTGTCAGGCTTATGAGATGGGATGTGGGTCTGGAGCCCTGACTCACCTTTCTGATCTGCTCCAGCCGGTCATCATCCTCAAGGAAGAAGGTCAGGTACATGAAAGACACGTCCACATCACAGTTGCCCCCAAGCTGCCTGTGTTCCTCCACAGTGTCTCTTCCCCCAGAAAATGCATGCTTGTTGACCTGTGCAACACAGAGGCTAGTCAGACCCACTGTCCTGACCTGCGCATGGATCGGGGATCATGGGTGGCAGTTAGCCAATGACTAACTTTGGATTCTAGACCAGAGCAAAGCTGAAGCTCAGGAGAGTGGGAAGGCCTCCACCTGCTCCTTCCCCCTAGGCCTGGTCTAAGCAGTAGTGGGGCTCATGGCAAAGGGCAGGGGAGGAGATGGGCAGATGTGTGCTTTGCCTTCCAAATAAGGAGCTGATGGGGAGGATGGCAGGTAGTGTCACAGGTGACTGAAGGGCAGTGCTCAACTCCAATGTGCAAATGAGCCAAGAGGACAGAGAACTCAGCTAAGAGAGAAGCTAAGTACACCCCCAAATATAAGGAGGCAGGAAGGCCTGTAGGCAGGCCTCCACCTAGAAATAGGCCAAGTTTCAAGCGCAAAAGAAAACCTCAGAAACTAGCAAAATGGAGCTGGGCATATGGTGGACACTTGTTCTAGCACACAGAAGGTTAAGGTAGGAGGACTTTTGAAGTCTAGAAGTTCTAGACCAGCCTGGGCAACACACAGAGACACCATCTCAAAGCAAACAGAAAGGATTAATGAAAACAGAAACCAACAAAATGGGTTTCAGAAAGCATTCAAGATAACCTTGGGGGGGGGGGAAGATGACCTTGGAGAAATAAGAAACAGACACAATTCTTTCTGCATTCTTTCAATGAATGTGAGAATGCATACTGACACTGACCTTTTTTTTTTGTCTTTCTGAGACAGGGTCTCCGTGTAGCCCCAGGTTCCCTGGAACTTACCTTGTAGACCAGGCTGGCCTTGAACTCACAAAGATCCGCCTGCCTCTGCCTCCCTAAGGCCTGCGCCACCACGGCCCAGCTGACCTTTTTTAATGGAGAAAAGGGTGGGTGGAGTAATAGATTCTAGCTGATCTATCTGGTTAGTCTCCCTAGGGGAGTCTCAGCAGATTACTGAGTGTCTAACTTGGATCCTTAAGAAGCAGGAAATGCTTGGGGCAAAAGACATCAGGAACTGGATCCTTTTGTACGCACTGCTGAGCAGCTAATCAGGGAGAAGAGCCTGATGTTGAGGTGCTGGGCAAGGCCTTGCACCAGGGCAGTTAAGTGCCATGTGGTGGGCATGGTGAGGGACCAAGGGCTGAAAGAATGAAGATTAGAGTGAAAGTTCATCTGACCTGTTCTGAAAAGTTACTTGAGAGGCCCTGGGTTTAATCCCCAAGCACCACCCCTCCAAAAGAGGAAGGAAATAAAAACGTCATTCACACAACCTTCAAAAATATGGAAAATACCGAGTAAATAATAATAGCAAGAAGCTCCCAACAGCCAGTAAGTACTGACCTCCCCCAATGCCCTTGAGTCGTCCTGCTGGGGTCCTGCTGTTAGGCCAGGCCTGGTGGTGAAAGAAGCTCCAGGCTCTGGGAGTCATTTTACTCAGTGTCAAAGCAGGCTGGCTAGGGAGGGAGCTCAGAGACAGAGTGGATGCATGAGGCCCGGGGTTCTGTCCTCAGCACTGAAAAGTCAACAAAGGACCTTCAAGGGCCCTCAGGTAGTTAGTTCCCTGCTCTGGTCTGAGAGGAGATGGAGGAAAGGAGTTTTCCAGCAGCTGTCAAGAAATACATGTATGGAGCCCTCACTCTGTGGCACAAGTGCTATAAATGGTGGCTGTTACAGTTATGAGAAGCATTTTATCCCCAGTCACCAAGGGACCTCTTTGTCGTTTCCTTCCTGTTACCAGTGAAGAAAGTGAGGCCCAGAGTTTCAGGAATGTGCTTCCTGCTGTGGGAGTGGCTCTGGTGGAACTGAAGAGCTGAGTGGCTTGTGTTGGCTTAATGTGGGAGCTAAAAAGTCCTAATGCTGCTGGGAGAATAGTCTTCATGGCCTGATTTATGGGAAACCCCAGAAACATGGGCTTGGGAAGAAGCATGCAAGAGCAGCCTTCATGACAGGGTTCTAGAAGGCCACCACGAGAGTCTAAGATGATGGAAGTGATGAGACAGCCAAACCAAGCTGACTCCCCGGGACCAGCAAGATGCTAGACCTGATGACTTGAATTTTTTTTTTTAATTTTTTTTTTATTTTTATTTATTTCGGTATGTGTATCAATGTACTGTCTGCATGCAGGTTTGTGCGACTTGAATTTTTATCTCCAAGGCTTATATGGTGGAAAGAGACCCAATTCTTGACAAACTGTCCCCTGACCTCCATGTGTGCCCACACATGAGTATACGTACACTCTCTCCCTCTTTCCCTCCCTGCCTCTCTCTCTTAAATAAATATAAGAATTAAAAAACAGGGCTGAAGAGATAGCCTAGCGGTTAAGAGCGCTGACCGCTCTTACAGAGGACCTGGGTTCGATCCACAGCACCCACATGGCGGCCGAGAACCGTCTGAAACTCCAGTTCCAGGGGAATCCGAGACCCTCTTCTGACCTCCGCGGCATTGCATGACACAGGTGCACAAACTTGCATGCAGACAGTACATTCATACACATACATAAATAAATAAAATTAATAAAAAAATTAAACAAAAAAGAATTAAAAAACAAGGGCTGGAGAGATGGCCTAGTGGTTAAGAGCACCGACTACTCTTGTAGAGGACCCAGGTTCGATCCCCAGCACCCACATGGTGGCTGAGAACCGTCTTTAACTCCAGTTCCAGGGGAATCTGACACCTTCTTCTGACCTCTGTGGCTTTGCATGACACGGGTGCACAAACCTACATGCAGACAGTACATTCATACACATAAAAAGTAAATAAAAAAATTAAAAAATGAATGAATGGACTGACTCCCTGTTCCAGGAGATAGGGTGAGTGTGTACTGTCAGGGTGGAAAGTCTGGGTTGAAAGGCTGGGAATTGAACTACCAGATTCTTAAAGCCAGGCAGTTCCAGTGGCAACCCACCAGACAGCAGAGCCTGCCTAAAGGTATGTTCAGATTCTAGGAGACCTGGAGGATACTGGGCTCTGGGAGTGGGGCACATGGCCAGAATGCATGTGGGCAGAAGAGGTTCTGTATTAACAGCACTGTAGTGGGAAGCCCCTCGTGTTGGCCCAGGAGAGGCTGCACTGTTCAACTGGCATGATTTGACCTACCACTTTCCATTGGGCAGCACTTCACAGTTTTTATATGGACCCCTCATGTAATTCCTGCCTTACGTCTGAGAAGCCAGGAGGACTTTCCACCTCATAAATGCTGCCTGGACAGTTAAGGTACTCTCTTGAGTAAGAAGCATATTTTGTCCTGGTACAAAGTTCCTAAAACCTGGAGTCTCTTAAATTCTCTTGGAGCAGAACTGCTAAGTTGCCAGGTTGCTGCTTCATCAAACTGCTGGAGATCAATGTGCCTTGAGATTTATGGACCCTTAACCCCCCTGCATGTCCTGGCCCTCCAGGGAGAGAACATCAGAACTGAGCTGAGCGATTGGACACCAGTGGTTGGCGTCTGCTGGGGAGACCTGCTCAGCAGGGCACGGAAGAGCTCTGGGCATGGAGGGAAGCCAACTTGCCTTCTTTGTTTTATAGTCCCTGACTGCTGGCAGCTAACCACTTTAAGACTTCCTCACTTTAAGATGGACACTGTTTCCAGTGTCTCAGCCCAGCTCTGGGCTGTGGAGATTCTGTCTGCAGCTGAGGTGGGCATGGGGATGTGGAGAGGGCCTAGCTTGCTCTATGACCTAACCTGTGACCCAGACCTCCAAAGGCCTGTGTGGTTCTGATCTCATGCACACCCCTTATCTAGCCCTTGGGCAGTTGTTGGTTCTAGGCAAATAGGAGTATTCCAGAGCCACAGACAACTTTTTAAAAATGTTTTATTACGGGGGCTGGAGAGATGGCCTAGCGGTTAAGAGCGCCGACCGCTCTTGCAGAGGACCCGGGTTCGATCCCCAGCACCCACATGGCGGCCGAGAACGGTCTGAAACTCCAGTTCCAGGAGAACTCCAGCTCCAGGGGAATCCGAGACCCTCGTCTGACCTCCGCAGCATTGCATGGCACGGGTGCGCAGACTTGCATGCAGACAGTACATTCGTACACATACAGAAATAAATAAAAATAAAAAAAAATTTAAAAAAAAAGTAACATAAGCCCTAAAATGATTAGAAAATATCCCAAATCTTGTACTCACTCTATCCCCACCCCCTCACCAACATCACTGTATATATAACATTACCCTTTAAAAAATGGGGTCAATCACCAATAGGCCAGAAGGGAATAAGGTAGTGGTCTATTTGGGGCAAAAATATACACAGGATTCCCAAGGTTCCCCTTCTCCTTTGTGTTGGATATGACATGGCCTTACAAGTAGCCCTAGTAAGAAACATGAGAAACTCTGACAGTTGAGCACCTCATTCCAGGGCAAACAGCAAAAATCTGTTAGGATTTTATGTTTCCAACTGTTCCAATGACAGTTTCTAATACGGAAATAAAACTATGCAGTGTTTCAGTCCTTGCCTCGCTTTGTTTCACAGATATCTGCATTTCTGAGTTCTCAGGCTCCAAGAACAATTCAGTTAAGAACTGACAACCAGTGTCATCCTGAGCACCAAGGTAGGCTTTCCAGGGCTGAGCCCCAGTTCTGCTCACTGCGATAGTCTGAATGTTCACTACTTTTAGAGCCATCTGGAGGGTGTCAGGCTGCACTTCTCCCTGCCAAGGAAACACCTGCTGATGAGCAACTTTGAGGCTAAGCCAAGTTTTCTCAAAATACTCAGCAGAAAGCTGGAGATTGGGGACCAGCACGAGAGGTTCAGAATCAGGTTCTTGTACTTCTTTGTTCTCCTCTGGAAGTAGGTGTCCTAAAATTAGAGTCAGAAAGCTTTTGTAAGAGAGCTCTCAATCCTATTTTTACTTTACATTCCAGAAGTAAACACTGTGTTGCTAAACATGGAGGTGAATACTTCTAACCCTAGCCTTTGGGAGGGACAGGCAAGAGGACCAAAGGTCCAAGGCAGGCCTTGGGACACAGTAAATTAAGAGCCACATTGGCTGCCTAAAAAGACACCCAAAGCAAAACAAAATGCA
>VZQC01007008.1:1077226-1087860 GCA_009823505.1 Rhizomys pruinosus | reverse complement strand
AAAAAAAAAAGAACTGGGCTCTACAGCTGTGGCCACAGAAGTGAATCTCTAGTTCTAGTTTCCTAGTGACTTACAGCATTTACCAAGTCCCTACAGCTGCCAGGCAGGGCACAGCTTGACAGGGCTGTTCTGTTGGAGAGTGCTTCCCAATTCTGTCTCTAGGGGAACATTCCGGGACCAGCAGCCTGAAGTGCTGGCTCACCTAAGAGCACTGTTCCACCGTAGGTGATTTGCCTCCTAGATCTTCCCTTCAGAACCAATAGTGAACTGTCCCTAGATTCCCATCAGCTCTCAGGTTGTGTGAGTCATCCTGTCTGGAGGAGACTCTGCCCCGGAGAGAAGCACGGTGATGGAGAGATGTCCAGGAATCAGGAGCTGGCAGTTGTACCTGTAGCTCAGGGGAGAGAGTTTGCCTTGCATCCACACAGTGCTGCTTTCTACATAAGGAAGGGGAGGTGCACCTGTGCAAGCCCATCGCTCAGGACGTGGAGGTCAGGAGATCAGGAGATCAAGGCCATGCCCAGGTGCTGTAGTTACAGCTGATCTAAGGAGCTGAATAGTTGGGCTTGAAGGGTGTGTCTTGCCTCAGGCCTTTTGTGGCAAGGAACAGAAAGGACAGGGACTTTTCAAGATGGGTTTCCCCAGGCCATGTCGTTTTGGAAGAGAAGACCAAGCATCCCATTCCTAGGGCTGGGGAGGTCCATCTCAGTGGGAACTGGACCAGATGAGCTTCTTCCATCCCTACCACTTAGTCCCGACAATTTCTCTTATTTCGTACACTGAGAGAGTATTTGATCCCAATGTTGGATTAGATAGTGTTTTAGTTACATTAGTCTTCAAGTTGGGTATTATTTTTTTTCCCATAATAAAAAGACTACAGGCTGGGTGTGGTGGCACACGCCTTTAATCCTAGCACTTGGGAGGCAGAGGCAGTGTGAGTTCAAGGCCAGCCTGGTCTACATAGTGAGTTTCATGCCAGCTGAAACTAAAGGTAGACCCTGTCTCAAAAAAAAAAAAAGACACCCCTCCCTCCAAAGACTACAAACTGGGGGTGGGGGGGAAACAATAGTGAAACAACAAAAACAAAACTCCAACCAAAACAACAACAGGGTGTGGGGGAGGGGGCTCTGGGTCTGGTGGCACAGGTCTTTAATCCCAGCCCTTGGGAGCCAGAAGAGGATCTGGTAGTTTAAAGTCACCTAGTCTACCTAGGGAATTCCAAACTACCCAGGCCTACATTGTAAGACCCTGTCTCAAAAGAGACAACCAACCAACAACGCCACTAACTCCCAGGGAGCAAAACAACTGGGCCTACCTCTTCTGGTGCTCAGATAGAGGAAAATCATATTTTTTTGGCAATAGCTTCATTACCTATGACTTTAAAGGAAATTGTCAAGACTTTGCTTCTACAACAAAATGTTGCTAAGAAAGGCAGAAAGACGAAAGAAAAAAGAAAATGGACAGAGCTCGAGAGATGGCTCAGCAGTTAAGAGCACTGGCTGCTCTTGCAGAGGACCTGCATGGGGGTTAAAGGCTCATAGCTCCAGTTCTAGGGGATCTGGTGCCCTCTTCTGACCTCCATGGGCCTAAATGAAGGGAGCACAAACTTATTAACAAATATTCTAAAATCAGGCTTGAGATGGCTCAGTGGTTAAGAGCATTGGCTGCTTTTCCAGAGGATCTGGGTTTGGTTCCCAGCACCCACATGGTGGCTAACAACTGTTCAATTCTAGGGGATTCGACACCTTCTTCTGGCCTCCGTGGGCTTTCCACAACACAGGTATCTCTTACACAAATGCAGGCAAAACACTCATACACATAAATCAAAAAAATTTTTCCAAATACTGAAAAGAGTCCCAAACTCCAAATCTACTTTGCTTTTCTCTGGAAAGTGGATCTGGCTCCCTCTGGTTACACAGGAGATAGCTGGTGGCTGTGGAATTCAGCACCACTGTGGCACCAATGCCCAAAGGACCAGAGCAACTGTGACTTGTGTGTAATGTGTGTTAGGTGCTTGTGTGCCTCCTACCTCTCCAAGGCTTTCCGTTCCCACAGGTGGCCCTGGCTGGGGCTGCTCACCTTGGTCTTGATCTGCTTGGCTGTGTCGGTGAGGAAGATGGAGGAGTTGGGGTCGCTGGCGCTCATCTTGGTCTGGGCCCCCTGCAGGGCAGGGAAGAAAGTCGAGTGCAGCAGGGCAGGTTTGGGATGGCCAATCCTGGGGGCCACATCCCTCGTCATCCTAAAGTAAGGATCCTGAGGGAAGAAGGCTTAGGTGAGGAAGCTGGAACGAATGGTCAGGTCCTAGCCAGTAAGTAGCCCCAGAAGAGCCTCTCATGGGGGCGCTGGGGCTTCCAGCCAGTTTCAAACTGGCCTCTCTTCTTCCAAGGCTTCTTACCACCTCCTTCCCTCAGAAATCAACTGCCAGTCCATGCTTCCAGATACTTGCTCTGCCTTCCTACCTGGTCAATGGCACATGGGATGAGGCACTGGATATCTGTCCTATCCCGGAAGATCTGTGGGAATGAGTTGCTAAATGATGGTGCAGCCTGGACAGCAGGAAAACTGATCTTTCCTGAAAGAGAGAGAACATACTCTTACATGTTAGGCCAATTGCTGTTCTGGGTAATTAACTCAGAGGAATTAACAATAGGTTTCCTCTCCATTGCAAAAGTAGTAATTAAAGAAAGCCTGAAAAACAGAAAGGTGAAGAAAGTCTGTAGCCCCAGGCTGAGTCCTCCCATCGGTTCCCCTCTGCATTTCGCTCAGCTGAGTTTGTACCATACACCATCCCTTTAATCTACCAACCTCCATGGCCATCAGCACCGCCATCAAGGGCACAGGGCCTTCCACCTTATACGTGTGCACAGCAGGCTCAGGGTTTGCCACAGCTGGCACACAGAAGTATGTGGCTGAGCCAGGATTCAAACCCAGTGTTGGGGAAAGGGTGGGTGGTTACTCTTCATTCAACACTGCCTTCTTAACTGTTCAACACCTCTGCTGTGGTTCCAATGATAAAAATGCCTTTCAAAAGCACAGAGTTCATGTTCCAACTGCTGGGAATGAATTTCAGTGAACCATAAAAAATAAAAAGGTGAGAGGATGGGACAAGACAGGACGCAGGGCACAAAAGGCCCATAGCAGAAAAGGATAGGATGAAGGGACCAAAAAGCCCAGGAGAGGAAGGGACAGGAAGTAAAGACCAAAAGGCCTTGGCAGAAGCCTTAAGCTTTTAAGTCTACAAAGGCTAACACACTAGAATGACAGAGATGTGTAGAAGACATAAACTTGTGCCTGAGCAGACAAATACTGTGCATATCAGTGAGGGCAGAGCCACAGAAGGAGAGCGAGGAGGAAAGAGCAACAAGGAAGCGCCTTATTCAAACCCTTTGTCTTTTAAGTGGAGAAACCTCTGCCCAGAAGTTTCCCAGGAGTAAGCAGCAGATCCACCTGCCCTCTCCTCTGTAATTCTTCTGGGAACTCCAAAGTCAGCTTTACCTTTCTTTCTTCTAAACCCTAAAGTGAATAACTGGGAAGATGACAGATTTATATCCCCAAGTACAGACATGCAGCAGAGCCAGCTTGAGTTGCAGGGAGCACCTGCCTCTGAGTATCTCATTTGAAGAGCTAACCTAAAATCTGAACATTTATCTCAGAGATGTCACAAGTCCCTGAGCCAGATTCTTTAAAGACCTGATCCTTTGGCTGGGGTGTGGCTCAGAGATGGCATTTTCCTTAGTATGTAAGATGCCTTGGGTTCTGCTTCTAGGAACACATAGGCATGTATGTGCACACACAGAGCTACTTTAGGCCAGGCTCTGGTGCTGCTGCTCCATGACTCACTCTGAGTAGCAGTTCCCTTCTTCTGTGCTTTGCCTGCCCTGCTGGGGAAGAGCAGTCCACAGGCAGCAGCAGCCCCTTACCAATGCAGTCACTGTCGGTGAAGCCGAAAATGCCTTTTACTTGGTTGAAAGTGACATGCTTCTGAATCTTCACCACATTCCTGTAGAAGCCTGGGCTCTGCCTGTAGAGATGAGCAGAATCACACCTGAGCTGGAGGACAAAGCAGCAGTGGCCAAAGCAGCGTCAGTGAGATGGCAGGGATCAGCACCAGGCCACAGATGCTGGGGACCACATTCGGTCAACACATGCACACCAGGAAAGCGTGGAGAAGCCACCTGTGGGAAGTCACCTACCGCAGCCACATCTCCACCTGTGGAGCTGACCAGGACAGGTAGAAACTAGCTGTGATGTAAACACAAAGTAGACCTGCAAATGAGGCCAGATGAGAGCCAGGTGCAGAGGGCAGGGCAGACAGGGAATGTGCAAATCTTGCTGGCCAATGCACAGAGTGCTGTGGACCTCAAGGGAAGAAGCCCCAGGATGGACAGCTGACATGATGATGTGATAAGAGACACATGTGTCCTGCTGGACGGCGTGTACAAGAGCTGTGGGCACATCACAGAGGGCTTGCCTCAGTGAAACCCAGCACTGGGCCACTAGTACTCAGCACTGCAGGGCAACCTGTCATTTGGGTAGGACTGGTTCAATGCCCAGCAACAGGAGTGGGTCCCACTGGCTGCTGTGAGCAGTGTGATTCCTTTCTGGATGGTGAGGGGCATGAATGCTGTTGTGGTAGGCTCATCATTTATTGTACTTCTACTCCTAATCTCTCACTTTGCTCTTCAAGAACTTGCTTGCTTTGTCTTCAGCTATGCTCAAGTGGACAAAGGCTTTTGCCAGATGCCAGTACCACATTTTTGGACTAAGAACTGGGTTAAATAAATGTCTGTACTTCTATTGCAGCAGCAAAGGATTGGAGCACATAGGACATGGTATACAGTGTGTGCTCAGTTCCCTTTGGGGGCAGTAGCTGGCTTGTACTTTCAGATGAGATTAAAGCTCAAGAGGCCCAGGGTCCTGATCACAGGCCCTGTGCCTACAAAAGCTGTTGCCTTCCTCATCTCATTAGACTTGGCTGGGATTTGGAGCTCTTGAGTATCTCTGGGCAGGCAGGAGGTGAGGGCAGAAGGGCAGGAGACTGCAGGCAATGTGGGTGTAGGGTTGGAAGTGGGCCTTCTCTGTGGCTTCTACTTAATAGCCAGCAGAAGTTCAGGCCCCAGGGTGGCATGGCAGGCAGGGCCAGAGCAGGAGCATCCTCACGTTTGGTCAAATGCTCAGCACAGTACAACAGCAGTGCTACACATCTGGGAAGACATCCCTCTGTCTTCTGCTGAGATGGGAACCAGTGTGTCAGAGGGGCCTTCTGGGGACAGCAGCAGGCCTTCGACACTCACACCTGGGAGAAGCATCCACTGTTCTTACTGGGGAGACAAGGCAAAGTCTCCAATGCATCATTTGGATCAAGAAAACTGAGCTCGGATCACCCAGGAAACTGGCCTTCTAGCTAGGTCATGCTACACACTAGGGACTCCAAGCCCATAAGAATGGAAGCCGCTACCTGTGCTTGACACTGTACATCAACAATGGGCACACCTGACTTTCTGTGTCCCATAGTGACAGCTCAGTGAACAGCTGCGCTGGAAGGACTGCCCCCCCCACAATAGGGTCCAGATTGGAAGAGGCTTAGCAACATTGTTGAGTCCTACTAGGTACCAGGCACTGCTTGAAGCACTTTATACACATTAACTCAGTAAGTACCCACAAACCTGGCACCACAGACCATCTTTAGCTTTACCTCAATCTCTTCCCTGGCATTCTAATGTCACCATCACCTCACCGTCACTACAGGACTCATCTGACTTCGTCATCGGAAGCTAAACTTTCAGGGTTAGGCATGTCAGATAATTACAACACTTGCCTAGCATGCACAAGGCTCTCAGTTCCACCTCTAATATCAAAAAAACAAAACAAAACAAAACAGAACAAAACCTTTGGCTAACTTTTGTCTAGCTGTAGTTGTTGGGGTAACTGTTGTTCCTTGTAACTAACACCAGCTTGGCTTGTAATAGATGCTCTATCAATTATCTGTGGGATGAAGGAATTGAGTAAGAAAGAAGTGCTTCACCTGCACAGGTCTCACTGAGGAAGGCAATGATAATGGATCCAGGCAGAGCAGCAAGCTCTTCACTGTGCTACCTCTCACTAGTTCTACCCTGCTCTCCCAAACCCCCAATGTCCTCCATGCCACTGGAAAACAGTTGGGAGATATAGGGACTTTCCCAAGAGAAAAAGACCAAGTTGGGGCAGAGCTGGGTCTAGAACACAGGTTTTCAGCCTTGTGGCCCTCCTGGTGAGAAGTCCTGTCTAGGGTACATGCAGGAAGAGGCCATGGTGACTTCTTACCTCCCTTCCAAGATGAGAGCAGAAGTCAACTGGCTTTACTGTATTTTAGCGCTAAAGACCAATAGGGTTGTTAGGTCAAAGATAGATTCTAGGTTGAATTCAAGAAGGAAAGAAAAATACTCAAAGTATTTGAAAACTTCTTGCTGGGTGTGCATGCTTGTGATTCTAATTCTTAGCACTTGGGATTCAAGGCCAGCCTGGGCAACATAGTGAGACTTCAACTCAGAAACAAAAACAGAAAGCAAAATGAGAAACAAAAACACTCGAGGTGGAGAGATGGTTCAGTGGTTAAGAGCACTGACTGCTCTTGCAGAGGGCCAGGGTTCAACTCCCAGCACCCACATGGAGGCTAAGAACCCATCTTTAACTCCAGTTTCAGGGGAATCCGACATCCTCTTCTGACCTCCACGGCATTGCACGACATGGGTGCACAAACCTACATGCAGACAGTACACTAATACACATAAAAAAATAATAAACAAATTAAAAAAAAATAAAAAAAAATTCAAGGAAGTATTATTTTTTTTTTGGTGGTCTTTTTGAGACAGGGTCTCCCTTTAGTCCCAGCTGTCCTGGAACTTACTATGTAGACCAGGCTGTCCTTGAACTCACAGAGACCCACCTGCCTCTGCCCTCCAAGTGCTGGGATTAAAGGTGTGTGCCACCATGCCCAGCTTCAAGGAATTCTTAAATGAGGTTGACACACTTTCTGATATCCACATTTATTCCACATTTCTGAAGACAGAGAAAGTTCTAACTGGGCCAAGGCAGAAAACAGTCAGGAGCTGAGACCAACAGAGACAAATGCCACACTCAGAATGTGTTGAAACTTAAAAAAAAAAAAAAAGGTAAATTTAAGAAACTATACTTTAGTGTAGAAAGTGTCTAACCAGTGGGATTCTGTCTGACTGGCTGTCCGTCCTGAGAGGGACTACTCTGTAGAAGTACTTCATTATAGCCGGGTGTAGTGGCACACACCTTTAATCCTAGCACTTGGGAGGCAGAGGCAGGTGGATCTTTGTGAGTTCAAGGCCAGTCTGGTCTACAGAGTGAGATCCAGGACAGCTGGGGCTACAGGGAGACTCTGTCTTGAAAAAGACAAAAAAAAAAAAAAAAAAAAAGTACTTCATGATGACAACTGAGGGTGAGCACACTCTTGGACACCACCATGACATCCTTGGGCATTTACTTAACATTTTTGTAAATACCATTTTGAAGGCAGCAGTTGTATTTGCCATTACTTAATCATTTCTATACAGACACATAAAGCTTTCCATTTTTCAAAGTTATTTGTAAATAAAACCAATACAGCAGATGCTGAGAGGAAGAAAAAAAAATTTACCAGGCCATAACCCATCTTGAACATTTCAGATGTGGCCATGGTGTCTGTACCTACTTGTTCAGAGGCAGCCAAGTGTTTCTTCCTTACCCCATGTACTCAAGGTTAGAGAAGATGAAAGTTTTGTTGATGTCAAAGCCACAGGCAATGATGTCCTTGGCATTTTCCATGGTGTAGCTATATGCTTGGTCCAGGGTCAGGTCTTTCCACAGGTACTTCTCATCATCAGACATCTGGACAACCAAGGGCACATTGAATACATCCTGCAGCCACCTGTGAAACAGAAGGCATCTAAGGGACATAGGAGAATGCAGATATCTTGTCCCCAAAGCTCACTTTACATGTGAGCACATAGATCCTATTTACTTCTTAGAGCTATGGCATCTTATTATGTCATAAACTTGACTACTGATAAACTGCCAGCACACAGTGCCTATGTGCCTATGAGAGCTTGCTGCCAGGTTCTCTGCCAAGTGCTTTTTTTTTATATTTTATTTATTTATTTTGTATGTATATGAATGTACTGTCTGCATGCAGGTCTGTACACCTGTGTCGCGCAATGCCTCGGAGGTCAGAAGAGGGCATCGGATTCCCCTGGAACTGGAGTTCTCCTGGAATTGGAGTTAAAGACGGTTCTCAGCTGCCATGTGGGTGCTGGGGATCGAACCTGGTCCTCTGCAAGAGCAGTCGGCGCTCTTAACTGCTAGGCCATCTCTCCAGCCCTGCCAAGTGCTTTTATAGACTCTGTTTTGAAGCGTTTACCCATTTTTCCAGGTGGGAGTAATTCCTGTAATCTGCAGATATGGACATCAAGTTTAGGCTGCAGTGGTCTTACAGAGGCAGGGACATGAGCAAGAAGAGGAGGGGGCAGCTTTGGCTGACTCTAAGGTGGTGGTCTCCCATCATACCTTGTTCCTCCAGAATGAGCCCAGGAGCAAACACAGTGCAATGAGTGCCATGTCCTGATGTTCTGGAGTTGAGCATGCAGGACGCAGCTTTGCCTTCCGAGATGCTCTATGAGCAACCTTCTTCGTTCAATAGGCAATAACTCATATGAGGCAATACTTACTTTGTGAAAATAAATGGGACAAGATGACCCACATGCATTGCTTCAGAAGAGGGGCCCCTGCCAGTGTACAGATAGAATGGCTTCTTATTTTCATAAGCATCGAGGATTTGATTCATATCTCTAATGGAAAAAAAAGAGAAAAAGTAGTGTGATTTTCTGGAAAAAGTATCAAAGCACCAAATAAAGCTAATTTGGAAAAACAAAATGAAGACAGGTAAGACAACAGTGATGATAATCAGAATTTGTGGGTAGGACATGAAAGTGACAGCAATTGCTCAATCCATTTCTCCTGAGAATAACTGTTTTGATAGGCCAAGACAGAGAAAGGTTAGAACAAAACGTTTAAAAGATGAACGTGGGGCTGGAGAGATGGCTCAGTGGTTAAGAGCGCCGACTGCTTTTGCAAAGGACCTGGGTTCAATTCCTAGCACCCACATAGGGCTAAGAACCGTCCTGAACTCCAGTTCCAGGGGAATCCGATGCCCTCTTCTGACCTCTGAGGCTTTGCACAACATGGGTGCACAAACCTACATGCAGACAGTACATTCATACACATAAAAAAAAAAAAAAAAGAATATGGCTGAATGTCTGTTGGTACTTTCTGGAGTCCTCCCAATGCTCAAAACATATATGCCCTGCAGGGTTCTCTAGGGACCAGGACACTAGGGCAACAACACATCACCAGTCCTGAGACTGCAGAGCCCCAGCCCAGGAAAATCTCAGGGTTCCGTGTTGGCCTAGCTTGGGGAGGAGAGGAAGGTATGTCCTGACAGTGCAGGATGAAGGTCCCCAGCTGGAGACCTGGCTTGGCAACCCAGGCCAGATTGAGAACCATTCCAGAGCTACCCTTTCTCCTTCAGGATGGGGCACCAACAGTCCTCCCTGCTGGTTGTGACTGGTATCACCTGGCAAGGCTGCTTTTGTCCAAAGATGCTAAGATCTGAGAATTTGTGGTATCTGGGATTTTTTCCCCCCATGTGTATGTTTGCATGTGTGTGTACATGTGCGTGGAGGGCAAAGGACAACTTGAGGTTCTCACTGGAATCTGGGGCTCACCAAGCAGGCTATGCTGAACGGCCAGTGAGCCTCAGGGATCTAGCTATCTCCGGTGCTGCAGCACTGGGATCCCAAGTGTACGTCACACCTGATTTACTACGTAGCTTCTAGTACTGAACTTGGGTCCTCATGCCATCTTCATAGCCCAGAGTTTTTGTTCTTAATAAGCCCCCAAGGGGATTCTGATACTCAGTAAGGTGTGATGAGTATCACACCAACCAACACTCTTTGTTTCTTTTTCTTTTTTTTTTTTTTTGGTCTTTTTGAGACAGGGTCTCCCTGTTAGCCACAGCTGTCCTGGAACTCACTCTGTAGACCAGACTGCCCTTGAACTCACAGAGATCTGCCTGCCTCTACCTCCCGAGTGCTGGGATTAAAGGCATGACCCACCATGCCCGGCATTTAGCCTTCTTATTAACCATGTGAGTGCTGGGAATTGAACCCGGGTCCTCTGCAAGAGAAGTCAGTGCACTTAACCACTGATCCATCTCTCCAGCCCCTACTACCTCTGTGTTTGATCTAACATCTTGTGACTATCAGGAAAATCTTTTTGGAATGTAATATATTCCAGCAGTGCATCTGAAGTCCTTGATTTATGACTTTCTTTTATCCTATAACATAAAAATTTCATAAACCCATTACCCATTGAAACATGGTATTTGTGGTAAGCTGAATCTGTGTCCCTGGGCCATGGTCATTCTTATTTGGCTCTAGAATAGACTATCTCTTATTCTCTTTGAGAGCTGTGTCTTTGTATTGAAAAACCTCTAATAAAATCCCAGCTGTCAAGCTAAACTACAGAGTGAGTTCAAGGCCAGTCTGTGGCTACAGGGAGACCCTGTCTCAACTCCCCCCCCCCAAAAAAAA